>JAODLL010076808.1:0-16047 GCA_026546735.1 Forbesichthys agassizii | reverse complement strand
AGTCAGTGATTGCAACACAATACACTTAGTGAAGTTAAGCAAATATCTGCTCATGGTCTGCTAGCTGCCCATTCTCTCTGTACATGCTGAAAACTATAATCTAATGTTTCTACACTGCCTTGGCTTTGTAATAAGGAACACAAAGTGGTGTAGGCCGCACAACATTGTGTTTCCAATGTTGGTGACACAGATTCTGTGGGAGCACCCTATGGCATTGACTGGATTATCACTAATGTAGTTATCCGATTAATCGGAAAAATAATTGATTAATCGAAAAAATAATCGATAGATTAATCGACCAAAAAATAATCGTTTGGTACAACACTAGTTGAAATTGAACCATCAAGCTTAAACTCTGCCTTGAGATATGCACATTCCCTCCATAATTCCATAACTCCATAATGAAAAAGTAAATACTTACCAATCAATTTACTTTAAATAGTATTCAATCACAAACTTCTAAATAAGAAAACACTACTGTACATGCCACATATGTGCCACAATTTAAATTGTAGTCTACTGCTTACACCACAGAGCTTAACATTATGAAAAGAGAGAAAATATCTTTAAATATCATTCAGGGAAAAAACTTTCTGTTATAGTGACAGGGAATGATGAGATTTCAGAATCTACTATTGTAACTGGCTACGTACTGGTTACATCCTATGTTCTACATTGCCGTTCAATTCTTGTGCTATGTCTTCTCTGCAGCAATTGAAACACCAGGTTTGTAAACTGTCTTGGAAAAATAATTACAGCCTCACAGCCGCTACAGAATAGAGAATATTACTTATTAAGTATCATATTCAGTCAAACATTCTATATTCTATAAACATTTTACACTAAAACTAAAAAGTATTGCTTTAGAGTGTATCATTTTCTACTTTGATGGGTTCACAAAATGTAAATGTGTCCGAGCTGCAATCCAAGAGATGAAGAAGACAATATGCGGTACATCGGTAGATCCAAGACATATTATATGATGGTGAGAGCAAATAATGATCAGCTCAATAACGGCTGCCAATAAGGATATAAAGTGATATATCTGCACTGTCCAGTGTGATTTATCCAGCCCACTTATCCACTGATAGTCAAATGTGCTTTTCTTTGTTTTGCTCATTGATGGTCATTTGTAGTGCAGTGTTAAAGCAGTTAGCAATGAGCCAGACTCACCATACACACCATGGCCGCAGGGACACTACTAACAAATATGTCCCATATGCTAAGATCAGCAGCAGACAGCAACTGTCTTTTTGTGATTCTATTTGTTTTTGTTCTGTTCATCACTCATCAGTGAAGGGTGCTGTCGGACATGCTTATAACAAATGTATGAACCCACAAATGCTTAGCATGGGATGGTGATAATGGTTACAGCACACTACCTCAACTTTGTCAAACGGTTAATCACAAAAGTATTGGATAGCATATACAGTTGAAAAATGGAATGATCATTCTTACGTTATAGTTGAAGAATAATTAGTGGAATGTCCCTTTACTGTCAGAGTACATATGTTAGGTAAGCATGTTGTCATCTATAACTCTGCTACCATTTAGCAAATTATTCAACATACAACAAAAAAATAATAATACAGTGACAGGAAGCCAATTCCGACTAAAGACATCAGCGGGGAGATGATGGGCTTGTGGCAAAGCTGTCTGTTACAATGCTCTGTGTGAAGCTGATGAATCCCAGCAGGACCTAGTCAATCTGTAAATCATTCTCCTTCACAATACTCATAATAGGAACTGAAAGACAATCATTGATAATGACTTTACAGTGAACTGCAGCCATACACCCTTCCTGCTGACATAACACATTATACAGTGATGTGCAACATGAAAACAGATTCTCAAACTAATGAAGTGTGGCTGCTATAAACACAACATGTGGAGAAGATTTAACAACATCCAAAACTGTCATTTATATCAAACCTCCGGTACACCAGACATGCATCCTAAAGTATTGTTTTAATAACATTGAGTCTGATAAACATGGAGCTTTACAATGATATATTCAAGACCAGCATGCTGAAGACAACCGAGACTAATGATACAGCACTTTCCTGCGGCCAAATGACAGCAGAAGTTTTTTTGTTTTTCCGTAACGCACACCTGCGTATATTCGTGTATTTTCTTTAATTCACGTCTATGGAGAAAGTCTTCCTTTGGAAATGAAGACTTGAGAGGAAATTAGCGAATGTGAACACCGGAAACCTGTTAACCTTTGGTTTCTATTGCCCAGGAACCTTCTGTCACTAGTGGATATGAGATCATGTTTCTTGTGATTCCCTGAATGAATCTACAACTCAAATGTCACAGCATTGTGGATGCCATAGCAGTGTCTCTCTGTTGACCGCATCTATTCTGTATCTGATTACACAGTCACACTAGTCAGAGGCTATTTCCACAATATAACTTCAAAGGCTAAAACACAAACTAAAAATCTAATCTAAAAATGCCAACAGAGCAAAATACAATTGCAGAGTGGGCATCAAAAGAACATATTTAATGTGATTATAATAACGTTACAGCACACAAAATTATTCTTATCTTCCTTTACACTGTGCAGCTTGATAATGTAAGACAAACACTTCAGATAATAATAATAATCTATCAGAAAATCATTGAAACATTGTCGTAACACACAGACCTACTGTAACATATACTGTATTAGGCACAAGGAAACAGGAGCACATCATGCCAATCCTTGCATCTATAGAGTCCTGTCAGTTTTAGAACTCCATTGTTTACATTTTACTGGCTACTCCTCATGACACAGAACCTGAGACCCTCAGAAGAAGACACTGTATGTTGGTCATTCCAAAGTGTAAAAGACACTGAAATGCACTACCAAACACCAGGAAGCAGTAGTTGGTCCTCTACCCCAATGACAATGTTTTCAATTAAGAGTTCCTAGACTAATACTGTATTTAAAGTTAAGCAAATTGAAGAGGCAGAGCTAAATTAGAATGGTTTTAACCAGGCTTATTGCTCTAGTGTAGTGGTGCCCCTCATGGATGGCTGAGCCATACTAAATGCTACTAGTCTAAATATGATGTCAGTGGATTTAATTTCTTCAAAATGGACTCTACAGACATACAGTAAACAGGTTGTGAACATGCGTGATGCAGATACAGGTAGCTGGATAATAGTCTACAGTTCAAAAGGTTCATCATGGATACCGTAACACTGTATCAATAAGAATATGTTGACTCTAGCTCTAGACTTACCTCCTGCTGTAAATCCTTGATGATTTTAGTCTTTTTCTCCATCTCAGTCTTCAGAAATTTGATCTACAGGCAAAAAGAACAATACTCGTATTGCAGTCTTATGAACATTCATAAACGTAAGGAGTATCTTCAAGCCTATTACTGTATACTGTACTGTGCAATTGGCTACCACTCAAGCCTTTTAAGTTTTACAATCCATATAAAATCGCTGACAAACTGCTGAATCTTTGGTGTACTGTTCATTAGCTTGGCAGAAGAAGTTTTGGATTACACTATTATGATGCACTATGAGGCATATTCCTGCAGTATAGAACGACGCCAGATTTGCAAGTCTTCGTGTGAATCCTTTCATCATGTACACTGTAGCATGTCTCTGTAGTGTAGTGCTCCTTTGTGGCTTGTGTTCAGCAGCCACCAAGGGACTCAGATACAGACGGCAAAAAATGCTGTCACGGGCTCCATCTCAAAGATGTCTCAGAGAAAGAAGAAAGGTTGAGATTTGTTTGACCCCTTTCTTCCCCATTTGGAAAAGATAATTTCAAAGAGCAGGTTGTCCTTGAGAGAGGTCATCAAGATAACATTGAGGACAAAGCGGGAAAGATTCATAGTGCTGGTGACCTCATACACAGCAGGCACCCGAGGGACTGTCAACTAGACCTCAGTGGTTGACTCACATCTCTAAGCAGGGCACGATAGCATCAAGGTTCATGTTTGATGCTTTCAGTCACTGCCATGGCCCAAAGAAATGGTGAGAAAACATCCTATATTATCTTAAGCTTTTACATTGGGGCAGGAAAGCCAAGAAATAAATAATATTAAGATGTTCCACATTTTACAGTAATATTAAAAGGTACAGTACACTTCCATGTGAATATAATTGTTTATGTTAAATTAGTATTATTGATGGTATCAGTATTGGGCATGCAAAATAAGACAAGAAATTGAAAGGAAATCAGTAACTTTTTATTTTTTTGTTAAAACGCAAAATTGCTGCATGTTGATAAATTATACCTTTGAAATGGGCATATGCAATAATTATTATTTATAAAAGCATACATGTCTAAACAATTGCATCCTACATTTGAAAATATCCTACATAATGGCAGAACTATCACTGTCAATTTGACAGTACATAAAGTGTCTCAAATTGTCTGTGTAGTTATAATTGGTGTTCTTAAGGTCGCACAGGGAATTATGCCTTGAGCTGTGTGTAAAAAGGCCAGGCCTATTACGCACCATGTTTTTGATTAGTATACATTGAACGTCTAAAAAGCATTCCACGACTAGCTGTCTGTGGACTGTAGCTAATTAGACTTCCTGCTGATTTGTTGATAATGAGTTTGGTGGGGGGACAAGAGGCTATCTGTCGCTGATGTCTGGGGACACAAAACGTGGCACGATGACAAAAAATGTGTGAGCACAACCCCTACAAGAATGCAGACGCACAACACTAAACATAACACACTGAAATACATTTGCACCGCTAATGTTGGACTGCGGCTCATTTAATATGATTACGCTGGTGGGGAGGGAGGCTAATAAAATCATTCTCTCCACTAGGAAATCTTTTCTCTCAAACAGTTGGTATTTCATAGCAATTTACACTATAGCGCCAATTGTCCACTGTGTGTGTGTGTGTGTGTGTGTGTGTGTGTGTGTGTGTGTGTGTGTGTGTGTGTGTGGAGGGGTGTGTACAGAACATATGCTCTCATTGTCAAACTATTTCACTTTGTTCAAGAAACTGAATAGAAATTAATGTGAGGCCTTTTTATTGGTTTATATAAAAAAGAAATACGCAACTTACAGAACAAGGGAAAGTTGTCCTGTACATAATAGTGTTTTAAAATAATGCTTTATTAATGATGTCTCTGTAATCATTAACACTGTACTATTATGGCTTTGTTTTACCTAGTGGTAAAATGTGTGTACTGTAGATCCATTATTTCTGTGGACCATTACCCAATAAACGCTAGCTCTATTTCAAACCCTCTCTATCTGGGGTCTGGGGTGACAATAAGCTCCTCAGCTTCTGGCCAGAGTTGTAATTAAGTGGTAAGGCAAGGAGCTAGAGAGCTGGCTGTTGGGTAATGAGCATTGCTGAGTGAGGGCCGTGTGTGACAGCTGACAGGCCTTACAGTGATGGTCCGGTCAGATCTCACTTACCGTGGCCTGTTGCTGCTCTGCTCTCTCGTTGGCCTCGTCCAGCTGCTTCTGCAAGGCAGCCTGGAGGGATCTCATCTCCTCCCTGCAGGGTGAGCAGCAAACGGTTACCAATGGACCCTTCTCAATGCAAACGCCACCTGGTAGTCAGTGGCGTGTCTGTTACTTTGTGCATGGAGGCACACTAAGCATTTATACTGAAGAGCTGGTCAAAATAAATGCACCCGCGCACACGCACGCACACACACACACACACACACACACACACACACACACAAACCCACAAAGCAAAACAAGTCAAATAGAAAGTAAGAATCGCTAGTGGTATAATATAAAGTAAGTCGCTATGGGCGTATAAGCATAATATCGATCATTGCAACGACATTATGCAATCTATAAAAAATAATGGGGGAAAAATACATTCTGTACAACAAGGTAGTGGTAGTGAATGCAATACACATTAACTGCAAGGCGTATAGTACAGCTCAAGCAGTCCAGTGGCACGATTACAAAACCCTTGTGGAAACATGATACTCATTGTGTAGGAAGTATGTGTTGGGAGATTAAAGCACACTGTATAACACATGCTCCTACTAATTGTGTAGTCAGGGGGCAATAGTATTTACATCAATACAAGCAACCAGCCGCTGAGTTCTCATTCCGTAAATTGTAAATCTGTACTGACTAAAGTATGACACTGACAAAATGGTAAAAACATTATGGGAATATATTTACAGGTTAATTGAATTATAAGGAGTACACTGAATGCAGCTTCAGCTGACACTGTGAATATATGTATTTTGTTGTAGTATGCTAAAACCATAAAGTCATGGTTAACAGTCAAAAACACATGGTTTACAATGAATCACCTATTGACACCCCAACACGAGTCACAAGGTAATCAGAGTTGACAGACATGGAACTGAAAAGATGGATTAATATCACTTTCTAAAAAATAGCAGCTCTCAGTCGATAGGTAGGCAACTTTTAGCTAAAGCCCTGCTTAATGTTTTTTGGCGGGATGACTTGCGAGCGCTGCCATGGAGTGGTGATGGACTATTGATTGGCTATCCAGATACTGCACATAGGAGGATGGACGTTAATCAAGCCTCCATTTCAGGGTGCATGATCAGGCTACGAATATTGCCTCATCATTAAAACACTCATTACACACAACATTAATCAGACAATGATAACTAGTGAAGCTGTTTAGAGACATTTTTTAGCTAGCTTGTGTGAAGATAAAGTAATGAATCGGAATCACAGATGCATGCAGTGCCACATTCAAAATAAGAGCCTGCCCCTCAGTAATACCACCGCATGTAAGATGCATGCCATTATTTGGGTGGGTTACAATTCACTTGAATTCATTCCTGATTAGAAGGTGTAGACAGATGATGCTGATGATGTTATCATTTACCTCTGCTTGCGGCTGAGCTCCAAAATCCGTTGCACATCCTTCTTGGTGACTGAGTCATCATTTTTGAGTAACTGAAACAGAGTAGGTAAAGCATGCTATTCCATTAAAAGCAAAGAAATGTGTGTGTTACATGATAATAATACATTAATTAAATAATTACTTATTCATAACCACTAATGTATACATATTAGTGGGACAATTAACATAGATATATATGTAAAACCTTATTTGACAAATACCACCAAAGAATATTCAATAATAGCACTATAGCCACATTTCTGACAGGTGATTGTCTATACTGTAGTAGAGAATGATGCTTGCCAAGTCTGGGCCATTTAAACATTTAAGATAAAATACAGTTTGTTGATCCTGGAGGGGAAATTGGGTTAGATTATTAACAGTGGTGATTCAAACAGTCCATATTTTCCATGTCAGAAAATTTATGTTTCTGCTTATTTATGATCTAAAACTAAAACGCTATATTTCCCAATAAGATACTAGGTCAAATAATAGATAAATAATAATAAAATGAACTTGTGAAGACAGTAGAATATAGTAGTATAAAACCAGTAAACACTAAATACAAATCTTGTTCTGGAAAAGCCCAATAAGACACAGGCCTTCAAACATGGCTGCAGGCTTGTGCACAAATTGGGCCCAACTGGTGCCTGAGCACCTGTCTGATTGCTAATTATGGACTAGGCAGGCCGCTAATTGCCAGGAAGAGAAAGTGGTGGTTTGTTTTTCTTCAATGGGCTTCGATAGCACTTCCCATAACATGCAGAATCCTTGGGAAACAAACAATGGCTACAGCACCGTATCACTCATTGTTTTCTCCAATTGATTCCTGATCAAAATATCTGCAATATTCTTTCAATTTGTTTCACCAAATAATACCACAAATGCAATAATGTGAATATATAAGTTAATATTCTTAAAACATCATACCCTGTGTATTGCAAAGAAGACCAGCTCCTATTTTACCAATGTTGCATAGTGCATGCTCTCCTCGAAGGCAATGGCTAGAATAAATGGCTCCTCATGCACGGTTTAATCACAAGAGTTGCTGACCTGCACCTCGGGGACCTCTTGTTAAAAATAAGATCCTGCTGCGACTTTACCGAAAGGTTGAACGTTTCTTCACAGTTACATTACTTTTCCAAAGGGTTCTTTTAAACAAATGATTCCAATGTGCACCGTGCCAATCTACCCGACCTCTAACATAGGGCCTGGCCGACGGGTAGAAAGGTGCCGTGCCAGCTCTGCTAGCCTGGCCAGACAACAAAGCCACCCTCGAGGGATGTGACGCCAGCCACACCACAAGAGGATTGCCAGGCAGGAAGATGGGGTATTTGGCCAGCGTACTGTATAACAACCATTCTATCTCCACAAGCACAACCTTCTCTCTCTCTCTCTCTCTCTCTCTCTCTCTCTCTCTCTCTCTCTCTCTCTCTCTCTCACACACACACACACACACACACACACACACACACACACATACGAGACAAGCACACGAGACACACATTTTCCCAGAAGCATATGTCATATGTTTGATTGATTGCCCAAGGTTCTGCTGTTTCCAAATCTGGACTAGCAATGGAGGCCACCATTGCAACAAGCCATGCAAAGGTGTGTACACTAGCAGTCATCGCATGGCTTTGGGCATGCCCCACAACCAGGAATAAAGGAGAGCTATTGCATTTGAAGACCCCTCCTTCCCCAAGGATTACTGTATGCCACCAAAGCTCTTAATATCCCAGAGGGAGATATCTTTTCTATTTTCTTGATCTTTCCAACAAAGTAAGAGTTTATAAAGGATATATTTAAAATGGAACAATGATTGTACGTTATACAACAGTTACAGACTTTTAACTATGCATGTATCACTCAATTTTAACAATGTTCTTCTAATTTAAAAAAAATCATCAAATAAGATGCAATGATAAATGGAAATAGGCAAATATAGGCTACATGATACAAACATGGATGTTTGGATACAATGTAGCTGACCTAAGCGTTAAGGTGAAAACGTATGTACTAGTCTTCGCCAGTCGTACATCATTATGCCCATATAAGGACTTCTGGGTCAAAGCTTTTTTCCTTATGAGAAAAATTAATAGCATTTTTGAATTTCTTTCCTACCACGGTCTTTGATTAACTCAAACTGTATGTTGCCAACTTACCTGTTTTGTCAAAGGCACATATTCCCAATGGAAACTACTGGTGTTTCTACATTTAGAGACTGCTAAGTAATCAAAGTACTGTAAGCAGGTTATTGCTCCAGCGCATATACAATACGTCATCAGGATCACTCGAGGGACTGTGATGTTACCATAGCAACTTACATTAGTAAGAGCGCAGCTATGTCTGTCTGTATTAGTTTTACAGAGTTTGCTTCCTTTTCCAGGATGATCAAAAGAGTTTATCAAGGGGGAGAATCATTTTAAATCTGTGCATGTAGTGCAGTTCAGCTCAGGTCGAGGCCAGATTGTTAGGGAAAGCTATGAGAGGGAAAGGTGGTATCGCGTGTTGGTGTCAGCTACGGTACCTAACAAGTAACACGCAACAGTATCTTCAGTTCATTTAGCATTATTAATATTAATCCTAATCATCTTCACTTTGTCAGTCCAGCACACACACACACACACACGCACACACACACACATAGTCTCACAATATTTATTTGACACGTTTTCACCATGATTCATATTCATGATGATTTATCTATCATTAACACTATTAAAATATCTATAACATATAACTACTAGCTTGCTGGAGATTTGCACATTTTTGAAGGGATAGGATACCTTGCGGTCAGAAACGAGAAGGTACGAAATGGAGGCCACCCGCTCGCACCCGCATTATTTAAACATTTCGAGCTGTGATGCGTGTAACCTCCGCCGGTAGTTGATTTTTTACTTTTGTAGTTAGCAAACAGCATATAACTTGAAATTAAGCACTCAACATATATGAAATGCATGTTAAAAGATTTTTTTTTTGTTGCAGTGAATAAAAGTGGAGCATGGCATAACCCAAAACGAAACATTAAGAAAAATGCCATTCTGCAATCCTATTCACTTTAGAATTTTAGACTCGGAAGTGCTCCTGTGATGACAGGACTGGAGAGGTCTATCGTAATGTTTATGTGTTGCTTGGTAACGGTCTAGCCACGTAGTTGCCGACACAGAACCAAAGATAAGAGACTATAAATAGAAGTTTAGAACTACTAGACACAGGAATGCTTATAAATGTTGCAAAGTGATGTTGATTTTAGCATGATTAATCTTATTGTATTTAACTATACTCATTATATAGTGAATTATAATTATTAAATTATAATTAAAATCTGCTACATTGTGTTCACTCAAGCACTCAAAGTAATAAACAATGTGCTCATCTTAATGCAGTTGAGCCCATGTGTTGCAAATAAATAAATGGAGTTCTCAATTAAAGACGAAAATGTAAGGTACAGTACAGTAGTACAATATTACTTAGAAGCAGCTCCTCTATTCTGACGCTATACAATCATATGTAATACAGTAATAGTTGATATTGAATCAGAAAGATACATATTACTGAGTTCTCTGTCACTGAAGACTATTATGATGGAACCATGGGCAGAAAGGCAGACGAGGATACGGGGGTTGTGGGTTTAATAAACAAAAGGACAAGAACAAACTCTCCTAATTACATGCAATAACCGACGAACACAAAAGAAACACAGCGGCTTACATACAGTACAGTACACGGGAAGACAAGACAAATGACCGGGCATGGCTAACAAGAGGCAGGGACAAGGACAGGCACAACACTGACAGGGGAAACTACAGGACACACAAACGGAATGAGACAAACAGGCAAGGAGGGGTGGATGGTAAGCTGTGACTCTGACAAGGATGATGGGGGATTTTGCACTGGGTTATCTGCCATACGTCATCCCAGGTCACAGATGACTTAGTTGGTACAATAACTTGACATGCACATATACAAGTATATGCAAGATGGAGATATCCAGTGCTTAGCAACACCTCTGGTGGTCAGTACGAATTAAATAGAACTAATGCAATTATTAGCTCATTATGAAAGAAACTCATGTGAGAGACCAAGGGCCCTATTTTAATGATCTAAAGCGCTAGGTTATGTCATGAATCCACTTTTGCTAGTTCATATTAAAGGTATAGTCAGCTATGGCAAGATACAGTACACATTTTTGTCAATTTGCCAAATATCTCCTCACATTTTGCTATATTACCGTTCTCTGTGCGTGCTGAAAAGATTATCTGAAAGAGTATTCTACACAGCCATGGGTTTTTAAACAGGAAAACATAAAGAAAGTGGTGAACACGGCTCACAACAACAATGCCCTTGGCTTCACAATGCGTTTCAAGGTGGGGGGCGGAGCTTCTGAAGGAGTTTGCTTTGATTTGAGCTCAAATTTAGCAAGAGTTCTCAAGAATAACTAACTGCTGCTGCAAACTGTTGCTGCACCAGGTAGCATCTGGTCGCTTGGCATGGTTCAAAGGGGCTGTTCATACTCTCTTCATTACAGTAATCATGGGTATGTTTTGGACGTAATATAAACCATCTCCCATCCCATTCCTTTATTAAAGCCAAACATGCACCTTGGGGGGTTACTATCTACAAGTACAGTAGTATGAAAGAATACTTCTCTGCAGAGGAAACAGATCTGCTCGTGCGTGAAGTGAGGACTGTTTGTAAACACTGTGTGTTTAACAAGCAGTGTAAGCTCGTTGTGCACGCGCCTATAGGTGCATCCTGTATATAGGCTACTATCTTGATAATGCGTCCTTGCAGTAAGAGTGAACGTCATTGACATTTCATTGGTCAATGGAGCTTTCCGTTTCCTTACGATACAGTAATGCGGCAACAATGCGCCTGACCACATCTCATGTTTAGACCAACATGCCCACGGGCGCTCAGATGGGAGCGAATGCATTTGCCATTTATACACCATGGGCGCTGGACAGGAAAATGACAACGGCATCAGTCTGAAACTAGCAAAGACATGCTCTGCATCAGGTGAAAGATAAGGCCCCCAATACTATGGGTCTAACTGAAGGTATATGCCTGTAAAATCTTTGTACATAAACCACTTAGGGTTGACAACTGCTACCCCTCACTAGTATGTGCTGGAAGTTGTTATTACTTACAGTATGGTCTTTTGGAAGGGTATAGTTTCATCAAAGTATATTTCTTAATACATTGGTAGTAGGAAGGAATTATTATGCTGAGGCTGCTGTGGAATTCAACATTAAGCCTATATACGAACATTATCTCCTCCCAATTAAATTCTTTGATGCAGGCAATGCGGGTCCTATCTGAACATCGTTATCATTCATGGAATCATGGAAACATTAACATAATATGACATTTTCCATTTTAGGCAACTGTATCCGGCATGTAAGAATATTCTGACATTCTCTTGCGGTGAATTACTGTATCTTGTTTTCGATGCAAAAAAACAATCCAAAATCATACAGATCAAATTCATAGAGGACAACCAAGAAACCAAATAATCAATCAAACATAATTCATAATTAACAAGATTTTCATATCCATTTCTATATATGAGTCCATGTTGCATGATTACTGTGCAATACTAATAAGTTTCACTTATTGCACAGCAATTGCACCTACACCCAGTGTGGCAGCACATCCTCTGACTTAGGGTGGGATCACCAAATTGCAGAACATTTGAACATCCATGTTTGTTAATGAGGCTTTGGGAATGCGGCACATCATAATGCTGCATAATACATTAGAAACCACTGATTTCTCACTTCTGAGGCATAAAAGGAGGGGTATAAAACCACCTTAGTCAAGCACTAACTCATTTAACACCAACTAATTTAGCTGTAATCTTTGAAAAAGAAAATAAAGTCACAAACCTGAAGGTTGCCTTTTATGCTGTCCAGTTCCTTTGATGTCTTGGAGAGCTGATGCAGGATGCCACTTCTTTCGCTGAACACATCTTTAAGCTTCTTCTCCAAACCCTCATAGCTTTGTCTATTGAGAGACAGAAACAGATGGAAAGAGAAAGTTCCCACTATTTAATGCCACCGCCTGCACAGAGAAATCACTCTTTATTTATGCCCTAGGGAGAAACAGGTGTTTTAAAGTGGATTAAAAGCATCATCATTAAAGCTAAAGGGGGGAAACTAATAACCGCTCCACGTAGTCCTTGGGGTAGAGAGAGAAATGCCAACATGCTATTCCCTTCAGTCACCTAAAGGGTGACTTACTGTGTGGGAGCCCGGCAACGCTAAGTGACATGACGTGTGTGTTTTAACGTTGAAACAAGCAGCACAGATATTATATTTGGAGTACTGCATCAGCATCTTCACACATGCAGTACTGAGCAAAAGAAAGAAGAACGGGCCTCTTGTGCAGAGGTGTATCTGCTGTTGTGACAACATTGTGGCCACACAAACACAATGTGTCCAGCATTAATCAGACATATTTCAGATTAGGTTGTCCTGAGCAGAGGTCTGCCTCCAAGAGTCATACTGTAGTCATACTAATTATTGGAGAACAGTTCTGCAGGGCACATTTATCAAATGTTTCTTTATTTATATACCGTATCAAAATTAAATGTTGGTGTCCAGAAGCCTTTTTCACTGACCTTTTATTCATCTAAACTCTGGACAATGGTTAGCAAATGTGATTTGACATGAGAAATGGAGAACCCAGCAAAGAGCTACAATAATAACAAGCTGCTTGCTTCATGTGTGAACCATTTTCCTTCTTGTCATGATCACATATGAAGGTAGGGGCTGGGTGAAGTAGTTTGCCGCACTGCTCTAACCTACAGGATGTCAAAAGTTGAAGATGTGATTTAATGAAATAATACAGTGTAAAAGATCCATTCAGCATTACTCTTAACTTAATATCATTATTACCAAAAACATATGGAAATAATTGCTGAAAGAGAGGCAGTGAAGAATAAACAGCACTTGATCGAGAGACAAATCCAGAAAGATATAGACCGACACACAGCAGAGCTTATTAAAATGAGAATTTACTTAGTTTTCACACAGAAAAGCTTCTACTGATCAAGACAATTGTAACGTAAACTCGGTTTGTCTAACGTCCGCTCAATGTTAAACCTAATCAGATTGACAGGATGGCTTCAAGTTACTTAAAAGACAAGCTGAACGTTCAATATCTCAGATCCCACATTAATCGACCCTAAGAATGTATTCTGGTTGTGTAGGCTGGAGCACTGTTGTACAAGTGTGACTAAAACACAACACAACAACAAATTAGCTGTAATAATAGGAATCCATACAACCACAATATGCCAGATCCATGGTTTTGTTTCAACCTAGGCCCTCTTCCAAAAAACTCTGTGAACCCCATGTTGTAGATCCCAGCACAGATCATGCACAATAACACATAAATCAGTAATATAAAAGCAGCACCTGGGAAATAAAAAAACCGAACACAACACATTGAATCTCACTACGGCTTGCCACCATATGGCATTGAAACTGTATAACGGGATCACACAACAGAGGAAAGAGGGTTGGGGGATTTCTCCTGGTCTGCCAGCATATGCATTACCCAATGGGTCATAAGCCCTTTGCTCTGCAATGAATACGAGACTTAAATATAGGTCCATTGACAAAGAAATCAGAGTTAACTGCAAAAGAGCAAAAATACTAGAAAAAATTGGCCTCATCCTACTGTGTAAAGCATGTTTACATGAGTCCAGAGAAGTTCAATGATTTGGTGACCTCTTCCCTAGCCTAGATTAGAATCCAATTATTTTAACACCACTATTTAATAATGACTATTTAGCTGTTAAGTATTTTACATACTGACACTCTAAGTGTGTTTATATATAAATATATTGTATATCAGTGTGTATATATAACAGTGTGACCTCAGCTTTATCTCGGCTGTTTTTGCTAGACAGAAGGCATGTTACCAAGACAACGACACGTGATAACAGCTTACAGTACATAGCCAGCATCTTGGAGAGGAAAAGGCAAAAATATTTCAGTAGATGACGGTTAAAATCTAGTTAGGGTTAGTATGAATATTGAAAACATGTGTGACTGCGACCGCAATACATCTTACCTCCTCCACTGGATTAATTGTCTAATAATTATAAATGTACTGTGCATAACATGATGCCAAGAAAAATACCTAGAACAAAGAGAACCCCTTTCCCTTTCTTTGACAGATAATGTCCTAATTGAGCATCTGACAAAAGGGTTTATGGCACACACGTCAGCGATATTACAAACCTATGCTATTTTCCCATCAATCAGACCAGCCTAATAACACTCACCCAAGTCCCATGAGGCAGGAGAGGGCATTGTTTATTAGATCTGATTATTGAGCACAACTACTCCTCTATAGCCTTGGAGTCACCGGAAGCCTCCTAGTTAAATCAGTCTGACCCTGCAGTGGAGAGGAGGTCTGAGGACAGACAGTCAACACCAAGCTATGGCTCAATTAAGGTATAGGCACTCTTCAAGATCCTCTGGTGTGCCAGCGACAGGGCGTTAATCAGAGCTCTGACTAAGAAGTACATCCAGCCGTTGTGCTTTTTCTAAAGCACACCCAGCAGCCATTTTTGTTAGTTTTACAACATTCTCCCACTTTGTTTGTTCCTGCCTTAGTGGTAGCACTTTGGGTTTGCGAGTCAGGGCGCCCATAATCAGATCAGTCAATCAGGTGTAATGCGACACTTGTGTTTGGCCTAAAGCCATTTTAACCAATCATTAATGAATTAACAGAATAGTCAATCCTGGCTCGGATCACTTGGTCTAAGATGGCTGCATGCCAGCAAAGACCATGCTGCTTATTTAATTTAGGAAATCGCACAAAACGCAGAATCACCCATTATTCAATCTACTCCATGCAAAAATGAACTATCTCATAGACATGTAAAGAGTCAGACATACACACATTGTGTTCATTATTCAGTTTTCCATATGATAACCCAAAGGCACACTTAAAATCTAATGGATAGATTTTATGAGACTGTATAAGCAGGAAATTAATGATCTTTATTCTTTAATGGCAATGATACGATTAATGATTAGAACAGCTGGTACAAGCTCGAGACATTGTATTTGTGTTGTCAGAAAAAAAATAAAAAATAAAAATAATAATAATAATAAGTATGTGTGTGTGTGTATATATATATATATATATATATATATATATATATATATATATATAGAGAGAGAGAGAGAGAGAGAG
>JAODLL010076797.1:0-16050 GCA_026546735.1 Forbesichthys agassizii | reverse complement strand
AAGTAATATTTCTGCATCTTATTATCAGGAGACTTTAGATTGTAAATGTGTAGAAATATGCTGGACTGTATACACAGTAGCACATACGTTATTGACCAGATGCATGAGAAAGCACTATTTTTCAAGCTTGATACAGCTGAGCCATGCTGCAGATGATGTACTCTGTAATATCTATATAGAGTACAATACAATATCATAACAACATACTAGAAGAGCCCGAAGAGGCCAAACATTGATTGGCCTCTTCTCGCTCTTCTAGTTAATGGTGTACCCCACGACAACCCCTCATTTCATAAATAAATGCAACAGCACCAGGAATAACACACTTAGCAACTAATGCACAGTAAGTACGTCACAGGATATGTGACGCTCACGCTTTAGGCATGATGGCAACAAACCCCCCTGCGTGTGGATGTTTGTCAATAGGGTGTCACAGGAACATTGTCCAGGCTGAACCCAAGCTAGCGTGGGAGCCTGCCAAACCTCCATGTAAAGCCAATTGAACATCTGTAAGCAGGGCTGGAATACACTATTCTTCCTCTAGTACATCCACTATCAGCACACTCGACAAAAACTGTGGAAAAAACTCTGGAGTCAGCATTCCCCTGTAGGACTCTTTCAACACCTTATTGAGTCCACAATTCTGGGAGCTGTATCTAATGTTTTGTATCACTGTATATTGTAGACTAATGTGGCATTCAGTGCCAACACCTCAGTCAAGTATACATATTGCGTGTGGTTTCAATGCAAGCAATATTGTGTTATCTCCAGCAGTGCAGTTTCCCGACCTGCTTGTGCCAGCAAGCACAAATAAATCACACTTATCTTATAAAATGTTTTAAATGGCAAAATATACAGGTTGTTTATACTGAGGTTTCCAGAATGTTAATGATGAAGATGATATAATTGTACACTGTAAAGTTTCTATCGCCATCTATTCTAAAGGCATGCCATGCTCTGAATACCAGAGCAACAGGTTCATCAACAGAAATAATTTACACTGTTACTACTCTGCAGAAATATGGTAATTTAAAACAGGTCCTTGAAAAAATACCCCCAGTGAAATATGGTGAGTGCTGTAACATTACAATTACCATCCCTCATAAATCTAAGAAACCCAGTAGCATTTACAATTAAAAACAACAAAACAAGATGTATTTGTATTCCTTAATTTCTGAGACCTTGAGTATGGGATACTAAATCTTTCTCATGTTGGTACATTGTTGCCATGCCATCTCTCATTCAGGTCAGCAGCCCTCAAACTCCTATTAAACCAGACAGACTGATAACCATAAAATCATAAATATTATCAAGTATCAGTATGATTTCATATGTATGCTCAGCAATTCTCTATTTGTATGATTTGTTCATGCTCATTACATCTTAACCTTGTTCTTCTTATGACTTAGTTGACAGGGAGGGCAATAGTCTACTTCTGTAATGTATACATTATGAACTGCCATGACCTTGTCTAGTGCTCTGTGTGCTTTGGGTAGCTCAACTGCACTCTTTAACAGCTTTACAGACATATTCAATGGCACAATAAGGGCCTTGTTTGACAGACATTGAAGAGAATTACTCTACAATTAGTTGTTCCTTCAGCTCAGGATTTGCAGGCTGGGATACAATGATTACCCTCCTGTCACAAACTGAATTACCATCATTCTCACACACACATACACACATACATATGCAGGCCTTATTTTGACAGAAATGTACTTTAGGTTGGCCTGAGATGAAATTGGATTTCTTCAAAACAAACACATGGAATAACCTTTGATACAGAAGTATTGTTTTATCCAATCTAATAATAAGAGAGAAAAACTCAACGACAAACAAAAAGTGTTTCTGTTGACATTTTGGGTTTGAATGCACTGACATCACATATATTCTATAAATCTAAAACACTGATTGGTTTCATTCAGAGCCGCATAGCTTTTCACACATCTATAATAAACACCGCATAATCTGGAAAAGCAACATTTTATTCTTATCTTTCATCTTCTTCTTTTATAAGCGCCGACCTCCATGTTCAGGAACTTCAAGAGCCTCTTATTTAGTCTGCCCAGCACCGACGGATATCATCTCAAGGGCCGCCTGAGACCCAGGTATGTTTCAACAGGAATGTCATGACACGCTGTAGGGGGAGATCAAAAGCCATGCCTGTGGGAGTTGTTATATTTCCAGTAAACTTGTCCCTAGCTCAGGATAAATCTGTCTCCCCCCGTCTACGGCCCTTTTCGTGGTGAGAATGAAGTTTGGCTCTGGTCATCATAGCAATATGTCTTCATTTGTGAACATGTCAAGGCTAGTTGGAACAGCGACGCCAACTGAAACCAAGCAACACAAATTGCTCGGTGACTTGTTCCGCCACCTTGTCACTTATAGTCCTCAAGGTCTCAGACACCGCCAGCAGCTTCTGTTTCGTCATGGTATTTGTCACTGGTTGCCCGTGGAGAAGAGAGAGAGCGCAGCATCCCAAAAGGTGCATATGGATAGATTAGATTCAAAACCAACCGCAAACATATACCTATTACATCCATCATCATCATCATCATCGCCATCGCCATCGTTATTGTTATTGTTATTGTTATTGTCCTCGTCAGAAGCACAGAATTCTTAAGATTATATTCGTATTATCATAATGCTGTTGATTCTAGTTCATTGTAGGTTTGGGGAACAGGTTTTAGACCATCTGCAGGAATAACTTCTCCCCAAGGAAAACAAGATCACAGTTTTGTTAACCATAGGCTATGGTGCATTGTCCTGCATTGTCCTTGAGCAGGACACTGAGTTACTTGCCAGATATGCTGTTCTGGCGTACTGTATTTCGTTCAATCAATGTGTAGTGAATTTTGTTTGTTTGCCTGTTTACGTGTTTAGACGCCTCAAGTTTGTTCTGTTCTTTTCTGTTATGCTAGAGTTTAGTACTGATAACTCTTCCTGCCAGCAATGTCGGTGCCAAGTATTAATAAAATATGTTTATTGTATTGGGAACAGATGATATGGGCCATCCAAGTGAATGTTATATGATTGAAATGCAATTTGAATTCTAATCCTGAAGGAGACAGACAAATATCCCTTCTCTCTTAGAATATGTGGTTCAGTTGTGTCCACCTATCATATGTATCTCTAAGCCAACTGCTTCACCATTTGTGACACGATTGTGAAATATTCAATACTATACTCACATTGCGAAAGGCTCACGTGTCTGGTCAGATGGGATGCCCTTGTCCCATAAACGTACAAACCACCTGCACTCTTCTCAGACTTGCATCGATCGATACCTAAACATAAACCATGGAATGAAAACAGCTATAGACAACAAGCTTTTGCTCTGAATAACACAGAAACTGATAATAAAAAGCCAAGAGGAAGGCTGCTCTGAAATAATGTTAAGTAAGTAAGTAACATTTATTTGTTTATTTATTTGTATAGCACCTTTCACAGACAGCAGTCACAAAGTGCTTCACTGTATGTATAATGCAATGTTAACAGCATATAGACATAGAAATTTGCATTAAAACATAAAAATGTGCAATACAGATTAAAATACTCCATAGAACAAGGAAATTAAAATAAAACAGAAAGTACTGTAGATACAGTACTACAAGGCACCAGTATAATGCAAATAATGTAGAGAAAACAATACTAACAATACTATTAAAAGGCTTGTTTAAAAAGATGTGTTTTTTTTTAAGTTTCCACAGACTCCAAGGTTCTAGTGGGAGAGCGTTCCAGAGCCTAGGGGCCACTGTACCAAAAGCAGGATCACCTCTTGTTTTAAAACTAGTCCTGGGGTGAGGTGGGTGCATGCAGATTAACACTCGTGTAGATCACTTTGTTGTTTTTGGGACACACCCAGGTAGGTTAACCTCTAATGTTTACAATAGCCTACTAATAGTAGGCTATTGTAAACATAATAGTATGTTTGTTTTAGGGCTGCACTTCAGCAAAAATCTAGCGATAATACACACATGTATACAGTGAGGTGCGCCCTGTCTCATTGTATTGTTGTTCACATTTACAGTCAAATGGCTGGAGATGGATTGCACTACCTAACACAAACTGAACCACTGTCTGAAATAAATCGTTGAATGTAAACTATCATTACTGTAAATGTATTCAATTCAATACAATATCACTTAATGTATCCATATGTTATTTTACACCTATTTAAATACAGTACATTTGTATTTTAGTCAAATCTACAGTAAATAACCTTTGCAAAAAATGATGCAATTGCATATGACCGCAATTCTATTAAAGCCTTTCCATCAAAGCCTTTCCAATAAAGCCTTTTCATTATATGTTAGGGTTTTATTATGATTACCATGTGGGGTGTGTAACAGGAAGCCATAATGCTATGAGAGTGAAAGGTATATGCAACTAATGGATATAGCTATAGCATGGTGCATGGTATGCAGCTAAATGTCTCACTGAACATCAAGAGAAACAATTCAAAAAAGGAGTGTCGTCGTTTCTTTTTGAATGGCTTTAATCTGCTTTTATTGTGCCATATAGTAAGTCAATCTGGAGAACATTTATATTTGAACTCGATACAAACAAAAACACCTCTCCCTTCAATGCCATAAGGTGAGCCCTCAGAAGATCCACCCCCAACATTGGAAAAACATTACCAAGGCTAGGATATTGTTGTGTGGTGCGGTTTGCACTACTTTGTGGTTTGTGTTCCAATTCATGGAGCCAGTGTTGTGTAGAAACAACAGATTCTTTTTTCAGTACGCAAAGAGAATGGGTAGATATTCGCCCATGAGGAGATACTATTTGAACGATCTAAGCGCACGGTCTAAAGCACAAGGCACAATTTTGATTTAGGGCGTGTCCAATTTTTTTTTTTACTATTTTAACGGCAGATTAACAGCTTCAAAATAGTCAGATATACTCTCTTCATTATTCATGGGTGTGTTATGGGCGTAACACATTCCCTTTAAAAATCCAGACGCGCTTGCAACAAAGATGGATTGATTTGTGAAAGCGCTGGAGCAGGCCATCTAGGCAATAGTGAGATTCATTTAGACCAGGTTTTATCTGGTCAATCATGCAATCACTCTTCACTGCCCCAAGATAGCAATGTGCCAGCAATGTGCTAGACCACACCTCATGTTTAGACCAACACACCCAAATGGGCACTTGCTATTTTGACAACCTTGGTGCTGGACGAGTAAAGGACAACTATGTCGGTCTGAAACTAGCAAAGACACTTGTATTCCCGCTTTGTGCCGCATTGGGTGTAAGATAAGGCCCAAAGTATTTGAGAATTTTGCCAAAAAGTATATTTGTGTAACGGTCTGGGCCGCGCCACCGATGGGCGGCTCACCCCCTCCCACCGTTACCGGGGCATGCGTGCCCCCCCCTCGGTTTCCAGACGTGCACTTACCCAGCGCTCCTTGTCTCACGGGTGTTTGCACTGATTGTGTATTGTTTGCACCTGGAGGTTTTGCTTTGGTATTTAGAATGGGGTTTCTGTTTGTTCCTTTGTCAGTTATTGTTTCATGTATGGTGTGTGTTTGTGTGTGATCATTAAATATCTTCGTTTACTGCAAACCCTGCGCCTGATTCCTGCCTCGCCAGCTCCCGCCATCACAATTAGCTTACAAACACTTATTATACCTTTAAAATGTATCTTCTCCCCCAGCTCTGAGCTTGACTCTACCCACTACACAATTTTGAAAATAATTCTAAAACATAGCCAAGGCGCTAAGAGAGGGCTGGGGATGTAAGAGGGGCCTCCATTAACAATATTGGTAATATTTCAATTTGATGACTAACAAGTGTTCTTAATTAAAGTACACTTGTAAGCCACCAAAGGCTTAAACAGATACAGTATGACACTATCAACCCAGAAAATGCAGATTTTTATAGAGATTGGAATTATGTCAATCATAACACCAGTATTAATGTGTCTCATCCCAGTACAGTCTTGTTATTTAGTTTTCATCTTAATAAAACATATTTTAAGCTGCTTTAATCAGACTAGGCTGTTAAATACACATCAGGAATATGACATCATCTACATTGTTACCTGTAGATAATCATTAGTGAAGAGAAGAGCAATATGTTCTTAGCTATATATCCACTAGTCATGCATATGATATATACATACATACATACAGTTGTAAGAAGATCAGTGAGGCATTGCCCTCTATGGGTTGGGAGGTGAATACTTGTGCAGTGAAATGAGTGAGCTGCATTACTATAGTTTATGCCTATCCCTTCTTCCGAGGCCAGAACACACACAGTTACACATGCACCACCCCTGTGGCTGATACATATTCAGTGTGCTGTGCATAGACAGTTTAACAGTGTAAATGACTGCCAATACATGTTGCTTTGACCTTGGTCTTTTATTTGAAATTCGTCCTTCCTCTCTAACTTTGCATGTTCACATTTAGCCTTGTGGCTATAGTGACCTGTAGTGAACTGGGTTCATATTTATACATGGAAACATTTCTAATACATTCCTGTGCCTTTTCAATGTTTATGGTATTCAAACTGAAGATGTTGTAATTTGTAGTATGTATGTTTTATTTGTAAAGCCCACACCCATAATGTCACTATTATGTATCGGCCTTTCTGTTACAGTAAGTAATCACAAGTACTGTTGATTTGGCCTTGATTTTTAATAGGTTTTTAATTAAAATATTATAAATGTTTAATAATTCATAATTATTTTTACAATATTTTTAATTCAGGAACCGTGAAAATACCCAGCGAGATAGTTGCACACTGCACACTGAGCTGATTTATGAGACGCTGTTAAAAATTATCCATGTCAAGTTGTGAATGCAGAGCTGTGAACCCAAGTGATTTAATTTGTGGGTTTTTATCAGAGCCGAGCGGTTCATTTATTAAAGGCAATGATTTATGACATCAGATGCCTTTAAATATATGTTACCCCCTCATTTCTCCAAGGTAGTTTAAGGCTTTGTAGAAATGGGCTTTTTTAATGCTGTGATGTGCCTTTTAGAGCTGCTAGGTAGGATTTGAGAGCTAGCTACAAAAAAATAATAAGAACAAAAGAGTATGATGTTGAAAATCAACAACACAAAAACCAATCCCCCTCTATGCCCTTCCTCTAGAGCGTGCAGGTCTGCCATTGTTAAGCACCATTGACAAACGTGTGTAGGTGTGCACATTCATGTAATTGCCAGGCAAGAGATTTTTCAACAAAAAAAAAAATTGACCCTAATTGGTCTAAATATTTTGGGCGGCAGCTAAATCTACATCAACTATCAAATGAAGTAATATCCAGCAGATATTCTCGCAGAGCATTTGACTCACTAAAATGAATGGATGTCTATGACATTTATAAGAAATGAAATGAAATATATACTGTAGCTTTAAAATCAAACCTCTAAACCTCTAAGTCTTATTTCAATTTCACATGGAACCCAAGTTCTTATAGCATCCTGCAATCAAGCAATTTATAATTAGCTTTTTAGGAACCCTTTGAAAAGCAATCTTTATTTAACCTGCAGTTTACAAAGTATTCTGACAACAGCAAAATACAGGAACATTGTTAAAAACCACCTAAGGAAAGAGCAGGTGAAGGGGTGTCTAGGTGAAATATTGGCAAGTGCAGCCCTTTGAGGCTGCAATGTGATTAAGGGCTATATAAATAAACCTGACTTGGCAAGGAAATACAGTATTTCTTCTGCATTGCTCACAAACATGTTTCGTGTGTTATAACAGCAACTTTGGAAACAGCCAGGCTTATTTTCATCATTCTTTTAAAACCACTGATCTCACAATTTTATATGGATCAATAAAGTCACAAAGAATGGTAGTTTCAGTTGAATAGTGGTTTTGTTCAAATACCAGAATGATCCAGCAATATTTATATACACTGACCTTATAGTTAAACCACAATATGGCAAATGGAGTGAAAAGCATTTGTGTGTTAACACAAGTCTTATCACACCTTGATCCCGTTGTTCTTTTGCATGCTGCACTTTGAAGTACATACCTTTCTCTCATTTTTCTGAACTCTATTTATTCATTAGGTATTCCAACATGATTGACACTGCATAACACACTATGCCTACACTGTGCCACAGAAGCAACACATAGGAAAGCTACTGATATTTATGTGTTGTCATAGTTTATTTCAGTGGTTTTCAAGTCTGGATTGCATTGGATTTGAATCAGCAGAATTACACATTACTTTTAATGGTATTCCCCTGCTAAATGTTACTCTGCTGTATTAAAAGTACTGCCATCTCAACTGCCCTCCCCTTCAGGACAAAACAAGACATTGTGCTGCAGCGTGCGATCAGACTCCTGAGAGACTCAGTGTGGGGAGTGAAAGAGGCATCTTGTGCAGCCGCACCAGAGCCCACAGTCCGGGCTGGCGGCCAGGGCAGCTGCACCCCTCCTGAAGACGTGCAGCCGGGGCCACCAAGGCCCCTCAAAGGAGAGCCTGATCCACTGAGACAGAGGCCTGCCTGAGAGGCAGAGTCACCGAGACAGATGGACGGCAGAGAAGAAGAGATGAGAGGGAGCCAGAGATGGAGATCCTCAATGCAGAGTATGAGCGATTCAGAAGACAACGGCCAGCCTGTTCTCACCAATTCACTATCAACAAAGTTGGCATCAAGTGCTGTTGGACAGGCAGCTGTGACTCACCAGCCACTTCAACAGAGGTGCGTTCAAATTGGCGAACAAAGGCGAACGTTCGCAAAAATGTTCAAACAGTTTTCCGTTTGCTTTGAAATCATATTGAAAAAACACAACACAAACAAATGAGGTGTTTGTTGGCTAGGCCTATGCCATGCACCAATAGCCTAATGCTAAATGCCACAGCTAAGTCTGTAAAACAAATGTGTGTCGCGATGGTCATGACATGCCTATGGAAGGTCTCACTATGATTTTATCTGTAGCCACAATCCCTTCTTTAGTCCACATCCACTTTGTGAATGGTCGGCACGTTAACTGAAAGCTTCCAGATTGTAGTTTTTGCAGACTTTCATCCCGGGATTTCCGGTCTTATAGGAGAAGGCAGGGGCAGTAAGGTATAGCCAAGCATGTGTGCGAGTGTAAACCCATCTCGCAAACACAATAGGCTACATTAAGGAGTCTTGCTAGCGAATCCATAAACATAAACTCCTGCTGTCCACAACATGGAAAAATATGTGAAAGATTAAACACTGCAGTTTTTGCTTGTTGTTTGTGCGTAACACCACTCTTTGCTTCTCAACAATGCCATTGTCATTTTGCTGGTAACGGGGATAATACAGCTGACTGGAAGTAAAGATACTCCTAGTTGGCGCTGATTGGAAAAGACGGTATGAGAAAAAGGCCTATTGCTACTGATTTACAATAAAAGACAGTATGTGTGGTAGAAAAGCAGGCTTATTGTCACAATTAAGCTTTGTGTATCCACTGGTGGGGAGTGGATACACAGTTTGAGGGGAATAAATAACATACTGTACCTATATGGCTAATTACATATATTAAATTAAGATTTGCATTCCAAGCCAGATGTTTAGACCTCGACAGCAGTGAACCAAGAAAGCAGTCACTTTAGATCAACACAACTGAATAGAAAACATTTTTCAGTTGCCTTTCTTTTTTTAGTCCACTTACATGTAAAGACAACTGGGTTCGACTCAAGGGGTTTTCACTCGAGGATGATCATTTAAGTTAAAGTCAAACCACTTGTTCTTTGTATTACTGAAGTTTTCCTTACAGTATCGGCTAGGATCAGACACAGAATGTGGGAAAAATGTATCAGTTATTCATGAAAGCAGAGGCTTCACGCCTCGTATTCAAATGAGGTGCGTGTCACACAGTTGAATACTTAACAAGGATATAAACAGTTGTGTCCCATTTGATTTAGACTATGAACGCTGTGGCACATATACTGTAGTGACATGGTTTTCAAATATATGTGATTTGGAATAAAGAATGAACGTTACAAAGTATTTGCTTTTTTATTCATTAACAACATTAAGATTCAAACAAACTGATTGTACAGAATAGAACATGCATTCAACTGTATCCAAACCATATTCATAAGAAAATGTAAGGTATGTAAATGTAAGGAGAGGAGTACTAGGTTTTTTTTCATTTTTTTCTGGGAAATATTCCATTTGGTTGTACAATTGAGTTAATAAATAAATAAAAACATTTATTCTATCCACATTTACACATGGCAGACCTATGATATACATTTCAGACATTCAGTCATTTATTTGGCTCAATGTCGTGACACCAGCCAAGTCTGAAAGGGATTACACATCTTCACATTGGCTTTTCCTTAGCTTCAAGTTCCTGCTGTTTTCCCCTTTTTTCTCATATGGAATAACTAATTCACTTTTCTTCATGACAGGGCCACTAACATCAATGTACATACATGTGACGTTATGCTCTTCCTCATAGAACCACTGATATACGTCATTGATCCCACTAGGAACATGCACCTGGCTTTTTTATATTCACAGCGCTAACCAGTCTAGGCACTACAACTTCTGTAACACCACAGGAACGCCACAGAAACGATTTGTCTACTCCTACTTCATTTAATGGGTCGCAGCTTTCCTAAACCCCAGGCTTTACACTCATCTGGCAAAAAGAAGGTTTCCCCCCATTCTCCTTCTTCTTGCAAGTTCTGCTTCGAACACATAAAGTTTTGCATTTAATTTTAACAAAGCTTTATCGCTGCAGATATTTTTGATATTGCTATTGGTATTATATAAAGTGTTTGCACTGCATGCTTTGAAATGACAGTCGCTTCTAACACTTAAGAAAGGTGTTACATTTTGCTGGTGTCATGCAATGTGCATTGCTAAGCGCCGTCATGGGTCACCCACTCATCATGGGTTGTTTCAAATGAAATGTGTGCAGGTGTTAAAAATGGCAAGCCAATACCTCAGGTTTTGAATGACAAGTGTAACAGCATACCTCTTTCAGTTCAATAACAATTATAACAATGATCCGTACAATAAACTCATGTTATACAAAAACCCATGGTATACTCGGAATCATTTTGAATGTGTCCGAGTAGCAACTGAACTTTCCAATCAGCGTCGTGTTTATAGCTATTCTGGCGTGGTTTAGGTGTGCCGGCCCTGAAAAAGACCAGATGGTTCATCCAATCAACTGCCAAGTGTTTTTTTGAAAGTACAGCCATTCACAAACAGTTTCAATGTAGGCTCCCTAGATGGACTTGTGACAACAATTCCTCTGGCAATTCAGGTTAATGCATTCCATGCCCTGAAGAGTTGATATACAGGTCAAACTATCAAGGAAGAGATTAAATAAAATTGAAATATACATAAATGCAATGCTGTCGATTGATTCTCCCTCATGCTGTCAAGGTCATTGAATATTGTAATTGAAGTTCTTCAGTGGATCGATTGAAATACTGCAGCACAAACAAAAGGTCCTGGCGTGATTGGATGAAGAAACACTTGTGTTGTTGTCAATGTGTGGATGTATAGTATATGTTCTATGCAGCATACCTTGAAATCGGATGAAATATTAGCAAGAACTTGAGGATGCTACTACTGTTGATACTGTAGCGTGATCTCATAATGTGTGCACAGATGAATTGCTCAACCTTACACAATCAGAAAGACATGGTATGCTTCCTGTAGGTCACCCTTGTACCTGAAGTGTGCATGCCACCTACAGTACCTGCTCAAGTGGCCTTTAGCATACTGTATCCTCTGCTCATCAGCACTATAAGCGACTTGTGCTAAATGTCTGATACAGAATGCCTCTAAGAGTGTCTGCACTGTAAGCAGAGACATTCTGCAGCCTATATATGAACTTGAGCTAGGGTATTCCATCATTGAATATTAGTATTGTCACTCACAAGACTATCTTGTAATATAGTAATATGTAATATAGTTATATGCTTTCCTTACTTATGTCAGTCTCTAGTGAACAGACCATACAGTATATTTTTATCAGACTGGCGTCGTTTTCTAACAAGTTCCTAAAAGGTAAATAGTCAATCAGACTATCTCCTTTCATGTAGGACGCAACACTGTGTCCCAGGCTATACTCAAGTAAAGGCTGGATCGGCGAGACTACCTATAAATACTGAAGGAAGTTGTACTTTCACTCTGACCATACATGATAATTAAGGTAAGATGTGATTGTAAGATACACTATTTATCAAATAGTGTTTTATCTGCTCACGGATTGCTAGCTGTTCGTTATGTGTGTGCTCTGATCAATGAATCCAGTGCTTCACAATGCTGGCTCTGTAAATATGAACAGAGTGGTGCAGACTGCACCACACAACAATTTCCCAGCCTTGGAAATATGCTTTCAATGTGGGGAGTGGAGCCTCTGAGGTAGCACCATATGGCATTGAAAGGAGAGGTGTTTTTGTTTGGATTGAGTTAAAATATCAATAATCTTTCTCCAGTATTGTCTCTACCTCTACTTTTAAACCATAATCTCAAATTACTCTTGGGAATACCAGTGTATCACATAATTGCAATGTGGTGCCTTAGCCCTTTGAGCCAATTCAGTTGAGAGTTTAAAACCACTGGAGAATGGATGCCCTCTCCTGGATCATAATAAAGGATTGATTGAAGCTTTCATCAAACATATTTCATGAAAGGTATCATGTGTGCTATGGTCAGTGTGTTAAGATCGTCTGCAGATCAATCGGGTTTATGAAATGTGTAATTAATTTTAATTACAGGACTTTATTTCTCTAAAAGGCTTTTGCCAATAAGTCATTATAAGCAATTATAATCCATTGATCACTTTGCTGTAAATGATGGCACATTGATCAAGGATGAAGTTTATTTGGAAATGTAAATGTATACTGTCTATTTATTTAGCAGGAAGAGATGATTGCTTCACTGTGACGGCTAAATTCTCAGTGTTCAGTTTGATCCATGTTACTGTAAATTCATATCTGCCCTGTCTGCGTCAACTCCCCCTTTATCTCTATGCTTTGCACCGACAGTGTGTCCTCTGGCATTCTAAGTAGCTCATTGTTGTGGAGGGGAGATTCTCTCAGTGGAGTCATAGCCAGTCAAGAGTGGATCACTTCAGTGAGATGCGTTTTTACTTTGTCATTTGAGACTGGAGGGGATGAGAAGGGGATGGGGAGGTAAAAAACAATGTGTTCTTGCTATCAAATATGGGCAATTAGAAATACCTGAAAAACCAGGTCAACTAATGTAGCATGTACAAATTGTCTGTGATACACCACCAACGGATATTCTGAAACCTGTTTATGTCAGTGTATTACTGTATAGTCCCTTACAGCTTTCAAAGACAATGACAGGTTATGTCATATTGGTTAATGTCGAGTTGTCACAACAAAGACAATAACAGGTTATGTCATATTGGTTAATGTCAAGTTGTCACAACAAAGACAATAACAGGTTATGTCATATTGGTTAATGTCAAGTGGTCACAAAAAAGACAATAACATGTTATGTTATCTTGGTTAATGTCAAGTTGTCACATGAAAGACAATAACAGGTTACGTCATCTTGGTCGAGTTGTCATGACAAAGACAGATCCCAAACAATGTCAACTTGACATTAAACATGACATTATTTACTGAATTACAGCTAATGACAGCAGTCAAAAATTCATTAATGTTCAGGACAGGGGTCGTGTCATGGTTATGACAGTCTTAATGGACAAACGTCAAATAAAGTGTTTCTTAGCTTTCTTTGTGTTGTCTGTACAGTAATCACTACTTAATTATATAGTTATTCTGTTATTTTTTTATATTTATACAGTTTATTTATATATAAATAAAAATAAACTGCAGTCATCACTAACAATTATGGATACTTCTGCCACAGATGATAATAACATGATACTTGAAACCCATAACACCAAGTCAGTGAACATCTGAACCAGGGAGGGTTTCTTTGATACACCTTTTAATGTGTTTTAAAGGCATCTGTCTGTAACTGAAAAGACCAGGTTAAAAAAACATGGGTAATTCTCCCCCTCCGCAGGACTGCAAGAGCCCACCAGCAAATCCCAGCCCTGGCTGTGATCTCCACCCAATCCCTATGCCCAGCGGCAATCCCCTCCGCTTCCAGGGAGGCCAGGCGGGCTGGCCGGTCAATGACCTCGGCATGAAGAAAAAGATTCTGACACAAGAGGGGGTTTTAGGGAAGGTTTGCAGAAGAGGAGAGCCGGCTTCCTCTGTCTATTGCTGGACGTCACCGATCACTGCACCCACAGCCTCTTTCCAGGCTCGACATGTTGGAAGACCCTGAAGCTCGGAACCGTCTTAGGGGAGTGGCAATCGATGAAGCACAGGGGCGTCTTTTGATCTGCTTAGAACGCATGAGTTTAAAGCGTGACGCATATTGAGAAGGCTTTTGTTCAATGATTTCTACAGATCATGATGCAGTCAGTGTGTGTGCGAGGGAATTCATTCCACTGAACAATAAAGTAATAGTGGAAATAATATATAATATACAATGTTCTTTCTGTCTCTCTTCACAGCATTGTGCTCTAAGAGATGCAAAAGACTCAAACATTCAGTATATCCCACCAGGCAAGTGACGTTTTGAGGGTCTTTGAAGCTCCACAGTAGAATCCTTGTTGATAAGGAGCACACAAATCATTTCATTGACCATTAGATGTTTACGGCAGCTCCTGTTTTCATGTCAAGGCCACGAGAGGAGAATCCTGAACAATGATTTGCTATGCTAACATTGAAGCTCCAGCTGGTGTTTACAAACTAGTGGAACATTGATTCCTTTGTTTATATCTGCTTGTTAAATGAAGATCATTTTGATTTAGTAGATGCATTTTATCTAAAGTGACTTAATGACTGTAGAGTGAGTATAAATATTCAACATTATGGAGGTAGATAGGGGTTATAGCACATAGACTGGACTAGGAGATTTGAACATGAGCTGATCTTTCTGTGCTGTAGCATGTAGATGATGAAGCAACTTTGTATGTGTTCATCTTCTGCTATGCATCAGAGAGAAACGCATGTGTTCCTATAAAATGTGTATTTATTCAATCAAAACTCGTACACAGGGTGAAACAAGCACCATCCAAATAAATGCAGGCAATATTCCCATTTCAACCCACAAAACTCTAGCCTCTTGAGACCATTCAGATCTTGCGAGCTCAAGTTTCATTGTGCCACAATAATAGCCTTTAATTCAAAAGTGTTTGACAAAGGCGGTGCTAAAACATTTTAATCTTACATCCTTACATACTTTTGGACAACCTACCTTTATCTCACCCATTCAGAATATTTAAAATGAGCTAGAGCGCCGGTGAAAACCGAAGCATACAATGTACTCTTATGTTATTATCTTGGGGAAAACTTTAGCTATCCGCTAATTAGTCTGCTTGTTTATCTGAACGGGCGACAAACGCTTTTGCATTGATGGGTTCCAAACTGAACATAAATTGGAGTACATGAGATCAGGATAATCTCACAAGGCTACCAAAACCCATGGAGGAAATCAGAGTCCCCTTCACCGAGACCAGATGAATTATCAATAAAAGATACAAAGGATCTCCTCCAGCTAACTAATGACTACCCATGATGCACCTCTTCTTTCTCTCCGCATATTCCACGCGGGTGAGTAGGGGGTGGTGAGGGGGAGGGGTGATGTGTGCCTCAATTTCACCACTCACTCTTATTGCACCGGCTGCAGACAATAATGTTATTATCTCCAGTTGCAGGCCTCATGCCACGGCACACAACTTGTAAATAATAAACCGTGCTGGACAGAAGCCTGAGGCCACAACTAATCCTGGCATTATTTTAGTTTTATTGTTGCTATTTGCTTATTATTCCTCATCTTCCCAGTTGATGACACCCAGCTAAATTATTTTTGCCTCCATTGTTTCTTCTGCCACGAAGGGGGCAAATTAGCAGTGAGGAACAGACATCATTAAGAAATGCCTTCATTCCCCTTTGGTCTTCCCATCCGAATTCTTTGCATGGTTGGAACCCACATTGTCAGCTCTCACAATGGATATTTAGGCTATGTAGTTTTAGTCAACAGATTTTAAATAATAGCAAAAATAAAATAAAAAAATATATACAGTATATAT
>JAODLL010076786.1:2316-16050 GCA_026546735.1 Forbesichthys agassizii | reverse complement strand
CTCAGCCGGGGGCTTGCTAGTATCCCCACACCCGCCCGGCGCCTCACACCCTGGGCAACTCCAGAGTAGAATAGAGTTCATCCCCTATCCAGGAGAACGGTTCCAGAACGAAGACTGTGCGTAGAGGTAAGCCCCCGACCTATGAGGTTTCAATGACATACAAACTATAATAGTAAATATCCAATATAGCATTACATAGTTGCAATTTTGTAATTACATGTGCTTATATATATAATTCCTGATAACTAAATATAAATATGCAATATTTACACACGTTCTATTCTGCATGCATTTCGTGCAATTTCCCATACTGAATACAGCTGAATGATAAGTAATGTGCAGGTGTGGTACTATAGTATGTCCCTGTACACAACTCTCCAAAGCTATACATCACCAGTAGTGTTTGCTCGTGAATGTGTGTTATATCAAAAAAGTTGACATTACATAATTAGCTAAATGTCGTGACTTCAGCAGAGACACGTGTTTCCTTACACTAGCTTGTTAAATGGACAAATTGACACGCAGGCCATGTGTTATCTATTTATTCATGTCGTCTTTTCATGTGTGCAGGGCTTAAGTCTGAAAGTGCAATTGTGCAAGCATAAACTTTATCACCCTTGCACTGGGGCTCTCGGCTTGCCACGCCATTTGCTTCCTCGTCATCTCCTTTACACCAAACGTAATTAAGACCCTTCAACCCTAAAAAGCTTGTGACTCACGTAGAAACACACTCCCAGAGGATGTCACACTAACACTGCCAAAGCAACCGAGGGACTGAAGTTAGAAATAACACTGCAAACTTCCACCAAGTAGGACTCACTGTTCAGTGGAGTTATGCTATGTAACGCAGAACCAATTCAACAGCATGCGGAAAGTCAACTGGGGACAATACAATTTAGGGCAGCTTACTATTACAACAACAACAACAACAACAATACCAAACATCCATTCTAGCTGTGCCTTGTTCTGGGAGTGTGTTCTTTTTGCATCTATGAAACACAATACAAGTTCTGGCCAGTATCATGACACATTCATGTAAATGACATGTAGAAGGAACTAATTAGCAGTTCAATTAGTGTGATCTCAGCTCAATGACTCGTGGTTCTTAGGAGAATACGCTATGCCAGCCAGCTCATACATAAGTGGTGTTAGACTGAAGTCACAGCCGTGACTCAAAGGCTTTCTGGGAAATGATAAATTCGATTTTTTAAGCTAAAATAACACATTTTTGCAGCCTCAGGCAACCCCACATTTTAATTATGCACAACTAATTACAACATCTTAATATTTGGTACTAACACAGGTGTTTGCTTGGCTTCTGGGCTTTCAGTTGATTGCAACTTATCTAGCTTCACATTTAAAATGTGCTGTTGGCTATTTATTATACATTTTGGGCAAGATCACTTTAACAATTTATTTTAATTACATTTTATGGAACTTTTTTTCTTAAACCACGGAAAGAATGAAGAATAAATATTTAGACTATCTTCTCATGATTGAATACTCTTAAACCAGTTTCCTCATTCAGCTCCAATTCAAAACCAGATTCACAGAAGCCATCAAAATTGTCCCATTAGGCTGTTACCTCTCTGATTCTTCCATCTACAGTAAAAAAACAATAAAACCAGATTAGCGTCGACACATGTAATGGATACAGGTATGTATCGGGCAGGCCCAACCGTGACAAAAATGACACCACCTCCTCTTTCTGAATACGTCTGGAGATATCCCCAGCATGGCAGATTAAAAAGCTGACCCTTACTTCCTTTTGGAGCACTTATGTCCCATCCCACCACCCCCTTTCTAACAAATCCCCACTGTATACATGATCACAACTGAGGATACGGTGTAAACATCCCAGAGAGAGAAAGATAGACAGGCAGAGCTAACGCCTCCTGCGAGCTCTTCTATTAACTTGATGGGAGGTGTTATTACTTAAGTAGACATCTGATATCCATGTGATCTGTCAAGGGCAGGTGAAAGGTGGCTAAGGTCCGGCTGCAGACAACATATACCCAGCCCAGCATAATGTACGTTTGGTGGGCACCTGCGAGCGAGAACAAACATCGTCAGAAACAGACGGTGGAAAATGAGCGAATAGACATATACACACACACAAACACGTCTGCACGCCAATTCTGCCACGGCTGAATAATCCAACATTAAAGAAGGATTGACGATCTCTAGGAACCTGCGTCGTGAGAAAAGAAGCATTTCATTTTAGCTCGCTTATGGAATGGATGATCACACTCAGATCACAGCATAAGCACATGAAAGCCAAGCAATTACTGACGCTGAGTCGGCATTACACCTCATGTTTATTTGGTGGATGAGAGCAGAAGACCGTGCACATTAAAGGTGTCCTTTTCTTAAGAGGAACTACTTTCAGCAAAAAGTTGCACTACCATTCTGTCAGGCAAGGCACGCACACACATGCATATGCAACAGGATATTTTTTTTCGAGGATGTTTGTTTCGCAACCCCCTTGTGACCAGAAATGCCCCGTTATCGTAACTCATGTATGCCCAGAAAAGAAGATTTCAGGATTCAAAAGAAAAAGGGTTTTGATCCAATAAATCCTTGTGCAAACAATACAGTAAAGAGGTGAAAGTGTTTGAACATGTGCACCTGTGCTGTTCATATAGGCTGGGCCTTGAAGGGAAAGATTCAATCATCGCAGGAATTTAATCTCCGTCTTTTCTTTTGGAAAGGGGGGGCTGAGAAGATGCTGTTGGTGTCAGCACTCTTCATGAGATTGTCCAGAGGTGCCCTGGCCCACAAGTAGCATGCTTTATTACCAGCCTGGGGGAAGGAGGGGGGGGGGGGTGTCAGGGGCCAGCACAGCTCACAGATACATGGCTGGAGGAGTTTCACGGCTAGCTGCCCCCCACCTCTGTGACCCACTGCGCAGGGAGCACGGCTCCAAGCAAGGACACCAGAGACAGCTGTTTGTGTGCGTGTGTAATGAATGTTACTGCGTGTGACTGCGCATGTGCATGTGGCACATGTGTCGCTTCTAATTATTCGCCAACGTGGTGTAACATGATTAGCAAAATACCCTAAAGGTTCTTCGCATCGCTAGCTTGAATCTGAGTACGTGCCATGTTCCTCGAATATGACCACCGCACTATCCTATGAGCTTGGTTTAGCCGTAACCGATGCACAGTCCCTCCACTGTTAGATTCATCTGATTACATCTTATCAGAAAGCCAGACGGAATAGGAATAATTTTGGCAGGCTGGAATGTTTTATTTGCCGTATGCTATCATATCACCAAATGTAGAATTCACAGCACACACCTGTTTTCTCCTCTGTTGTCTTCCTTCCTTCCTTTGTTTTGTACTGCGCCACGTTCCATAGCCATGCTATGATTATTCATCATAAGGGCCTTCAATCCAGAGTGATACTGCACATTATGATGGAGTGGGCTTGGTTCCGAGTGGCACAGCTGGCTCGGCTATGCAGAGAAATCGACGGGAATTCTGACATGTTTTTAACACCTTTTGTTGTAATGCGGAAATACCATGTTGGTTTTCCCCCTTGATATATTTTTAAATAAGTCCGGTTCAGCAGTGCACAGTGGTTTTATCTGCAGGGAAACACTGTCAATAGATAATTATATTACAGTATTGTGCTTGTGTATTACAAAACTTTTTGTATTTTTGTATTTTGTATTTTTGGAGGCACACTACAAAATATTAAAAAATGTATTCACAATTCATACTAAATATACTGTATAATTTGTGTTTGAGTTTTCCACCTGGGATTAAAGACATACTCTATAAAAAGCTAATTTATAACAATATATATTACACTAATAGGCCAAATGGTGAATAATTAATCAATATTAACATAAATGAATAACATATGATGCATTGTGAAATAAAGGTGTTCAGTAATTTCATTTGCTTCTGTACTTGTTGATATTAAGGCTTAACAAGACACTGGCTATGTTTTATTAAACTGATGCAAATGAGTAACTGATAAACGATCCATTTGATTGACTGTGGAATTAGTCATTCTGTAGGCATTTAGTTCAGCTGACCCACTAGAGAGCTTTTTATTAACTCTTATAAATGCTATACGAGATGGATCCACTTTCCTCAAGCTGTTGAATAAACCAATTACAGAAGATAACACAAATATAATAAAGCCAACTGGTTCATAATTGAACTAGTGTCTCAATCTGTGCTAAAAACCAACCATGTTCTCATTTGAAGTCTGTGAATGTGGTGATCCAGGGGTCTGTTCAGTAACATGGCCACTCCTTGGCTAAGTGTGTGTGAGAAGTAATGAATGGAGGGGCCAGGGTTCAGGACATGTTGTGGGTTGATCTGTATTCTCAGCAGGCTCTGGCAGGACTCCGGACCCTTCTCTGTGGGTCAGGTGTATTAGGGAGGCAGCCGGCTGCTGCATGACAAAGCTCTAGCAAGGCCCGACACTCCTTTAGCTAGACACTTATTTGGCCACTGGGGGCAGTAGAATATAAAGGTGGGTTCTCATGAAAGTCATTATTTCAAAATAAGTTATATTATGGTGACTGGAGACAAAACATGAATTCTGCTCAAGTATTCTGCTAATGTAAAATGTTATAGTATACAGTATACATGGCCAATTCAGTTGTAGTGTAATTGCTGGCCACGACGGAAGTGTGATGTACAAAACAAACGCTGCATATCTATTTGTCCAATCACATGCCTCAAATTTGCATTTAGCCAGAATGGTGATGCAGCTTTTGATGAATGTATTTCTTCCAAATTAGGGATTTCAGGGTAGAGGCAAAACATTTATTCTGCTCAAGTGCTATGCTTATAAATATGTGTACTACGTACAAAATGTCTATAACACGAGACATTCAAAAAGGTTATTTTTATTTTTAGGTTATTTTAGACATTATTACACAATAATTAATGTACTGCTTTTCGTTTTTGCATTAACTTGAGTTTATTCTTGAGTAAGCTGGTTTGCAAGCATAATTGGAAACTGAATGTGTCAAATGCGAGGGTATGAATGCTGAAGGTAATAAAATCAAGCGTGGGTGTAAAAGTACTTAACCTACTAGAAGAACATCATAAATAGTGTCTCTGTTGTTACTGCAACTAAACTCAGCAGTCGGACGTCTTATATGGAATATCTCCTAGTGTGCATTACTCTTTTCATTTTACATTTGCACCCTGCTGTGACTTTTGGGTGTTATTAATATTATCATTGACAGCACAGCTATTTAGAGCTTCATTCTCACATTCACATTATCACTTTATTGTACAAGGCTAGAAGTGATACCTTTACTGTTAAATTAAATGATATGTTTTGCACCTCTTAACATCTTATACATTAAATTTAGCCTACTGTACATCTGTTCAATTCATTACTTACTGCATGTTCCATTTATCTTTCGATCCGCCATACGTTCTGCATTATTTGTGATCTTTACAGTCAAAGTTAAAGAAACAAATGTACACATATGCCTTCATTGCAGAACAACACACTTCACTAGTTGTTTATTTTTTGTGAACATAATTCTCTCAGGTGGAAAGACTAATTTAATCAAGTGAACATATTTGACTGTTTATTGTATTATGCCATCAAATAATTGATGCTTCACACATGTACACTCATGAAAAATGGAACAAGAATTAGTGGCATTCATAGGGAAATTGATTAAGAAGGGATAGCTGAAATGAAAGAGAAAGTAAAACCCCCTCAGGGACATGCTTAGCATATAAATGGAAATAAAAATAAAAGAGAAACTATAGTAAAAGTTTTTAGGCCTATTATTTAACTTGGATTTCAGGGCTCTGTATTTTTTAAATATATCAGACCTTTTATCAATTTGAAGTACACAATCAGAGTCATTGAATACATACAGTAAGCCTTCATGAGCTCTAAAAATCAATACATACAGTGTCAACATTATAACCCCCTGACGGAGTAAAATACGTTTTCTGGCTTTTACAATAATCTTCTTGATAATAATATAATTAAATAATATGGGTTGATAGCCAAAATAGTATTTAGACATCGGTTTCCTTTTTAATGCTAACAACATGATTTTATAATACATTTTAAATAGCTTTTGGGGGTACATGGGTCAGAAAATGTTGAGAACTAATGCTTTGAAGGAACCCTGTACTGTACATGCTTCAGCTGCTGGAAGAAAAACTGGTTTTGTGTTAGTTAGACAAGCCTGCTTATGTCACTAAAGGTAACACTGGGAGTTGTTACACGGTTAAAGGTCTGCTGCCAGTTTATGTCAACAGTGTTTTGGCCCGAAGTATGTCGATGTGCTAAGCATTTGTGCTGGCTATGTGAGATCTCACCTAAGCTTGAGTCATATATTATTATGTGCACGTCACCAAGAATTTACACTGCTTAGGTAAACAGAACCAAGACAGGACATACAGTAGCTGTTGAAATGTGGAGTTTTACTACATGTATGTGTATGTGACAATGATATTTCCTTTTCATTCCCAACCGTGTGCTTTATTTATAACTTTTATTTTGATACATTGAAACACTTTCACCTGCCATGCCTCTGAGTTCACTTTTGATATAATACATTATAACACTTCCCCAGTTTTCTCACCTCACCCAGAGCACACTGTGAAAGCGTGAACATCACAGCCAGCTATATACTGTATGCTGATGGCCCACTCAGAGTTGCAGAAGGGCTTGTATAGGTGCTTCAGCATGCAGGAATACAATGGTTTGACATCCATGCAAACTTGTAATGTCCACACACTCCAGAAATAGAAGAAAAGAATGGCAGGGTGACACTGATTTACGTATGGCTCGATTGCTTATAGGGGCCTGATATTTCATCCCCAGTTGAAACACAACTGTGCACACAAGTTAACTTATGGTTGTACAGCGAAGGGTAGAGAGAATGGTTGTAGGGGGAGGAATGTGAGCCACTCAAGCCAAAATATATTTTTTGTTTTGCTGGTTTCAGATACAAATTTAATACTGACATACATAATCATGGAGTGCCCTTTGCAATTAATATGAAACCAAATAAACAGTTTTACTGTCCTTTAAATAAGATATTTAATTAACAAAGTAAGTTAATTTGACAAGGCTCTTTATAGTTAATAATTGTAGAAGAAGAAGAATGTGTTATTAAGTTATAAAGGACAAATATAAAGATAAGAGTAAAAGTAAATGCAAGTGTATAATTCTACATTGCCCCCACCTTTACTTTGTTGTGAATACCCATTTTTTTAAAGGAATTGGTAATTTTTCACATTTTTCCATCTGACTTTTGAACGATGTGTCCATTAATATGTGACTGTGCCCAACCTGTACTTCCCATATTATAAATAATGTGTTCCTGTATAAGCCGTTTGTTTCCTGCCATGCAGTTGTTTTTTTTTAATTATTGAAAAAAGACAACTTGTTTTTTTCTGAACTACTAATGTAGCCAAAACACTGCGGATCTATTTACCCATGACCTTTCAGCATATGGATGGCGTAACATACTTTGCCTTCAGAGAACTACTTGTCTTTAAACCAACTTCCACCTTGAAGCCCTTGTAGAAAAGTTTTGCTCCACCTCGTACCAATCAGTCTATAGACACAATGCATTACAGGCCGTGCACACACACACACACACACACACACACACACACACACACACACACACACACACACACACAGAGGACAAGCTTCACAGCTGTCGTCCCAACCTGTCAGCAATAACTGCGGTTTTAGTGTCCTTTGTGGTACAGGTGCTGTATCATTTCATCCAAGAGGCCACAGGGAGGGACAAGAACAGTGGGGCATTGTAGGTTATTGGTAATGTAAAGAAGTTCAGTGGCCCACAAAGGCAACCCTTTCTCCTTGGCTGGTCAGACGTCATGCTGACAACAGGACTAAACAAATGCCCTGCATTGACAGTTTACAAATTAATTGTTTAGAATGCACACGGTTAAGACTTTATGAAAATTGCTCAAATGTTCAATTGAGTAATTTTAAAGGAAAACCGGATGACGTCTTGATAATACCTCTAAAACTCAAATCTCAAAGTGCCCCCCCACATGCAAATAGTGGAGTCCGGCGGGCACTAAACCTTTACCTTTAATTTGTGTGAAACGTTTCATTAATTTCTTAGACGTGTGCCTGTTCTCCAGCCATTTCTAGTATAGGTGAATGGGAGGAGTCAGGGCCAACAATCAGCCACCCCCAACAGCAAACAACCAGCAGCTGATGAACGACTGCTGGGATGGGCAGGGGGAGATCGAAGCGATTGATCCGAGCTACGCTATCTCATCCCTGTTTTTACCCTCTGTCAAACAGGTGCCACAGGGAGATGGATTCTGTCTGCCAAAAGAGTGGATTAATGGTGGTAAGAGAGAGTGAGTGTGTGTGTGTGTGTGTGTGTGTGTGTGTGTGTGCGTGTGTGTGTGTGTGTGTGTGTGTGTGTGTGTGTGTGTGTGTGTGGAAGGGGGGTCTACTGTGCCGATGAGCCAGCAGAGTGGTTCTGTCCTCTGGGCAAAGCGGAGGTGGCAGAAGGGTTATTGACAAAGCTCCAGGAAAGAGGAGGTGCCAACGCCTCAGGTGTAGCGGGGAGCTTACTGAGAGTGGAGAAACTCCCTGGGCCCTCTATGCACGCACGCCAATGCAGGTCGTACACACACACACACACACATGCATTCCTCCAGCAGGCAATGATGGATGGTAAGTGCATGGGTCCAGCCTCACGTTCACCTTTGTTCACACTACCTGCTCCGTGAATTGCGTGGCCTCACTAATGAATATGCACTGTGGATGATGTTCACAGCGTCAACACACAAGCACATAAATTGCCAATTGCTCCGAGTTAATGACACAAACATAACCCTTTGTTCATTCGCCACTGACTTACTGCGAGGCAAATTCATTGTCTAGCTTGCAATTACAGTGGATGTTTTCCGCATGCGGAGATGTACTCTGTAAACGCTGATGACATTACTCTAATTGAGGGAAAAGAAAATATGTCTAAATCATCGTTGGTATCAAATCAGTGCTAATGGTAAAACAAAATGGAACCAGGGCTCCATTAATCATTGGCAAGGATAACTCAATTAACCGAAATGTAATAGATCATATTTGAACGCGCAAATGGCATTCACAGTCAACTTTGAAGGTCATTATCCAGTTGCTGTTAAATAGTGTTATAGAATCACTCTTGGGTCTGGAGAGTTGTGAGGCCTGCCAACTAAGGGACCTCAGTATTGGTTCTTTCTCCTCTCTCTCTCTCTCTTTCCCTCTCTCGCCCTCACACACAAACACACACACTGTGCTCTCTGCACATTACTTTCTTGAGACACCGCTGGTGACTCCTCAATGCAGTCGCGAGTGCAAATGTCAATTTTCACCCAAAATGCCCAGTAGGACAACAGAGTGCACCCTGCCTCAGATTAATGAGCACTTAAATGCAAGCGGACAGCGGTGGAATTAGCAAGAATCCCATCACCACTGTTCACTTTCTTCCTTTTTCTTTATGTCGCTACCCATCAGCCATGACAGCCCTGCACTTGTTTTTATTTAGGTGCTCCTCTGTTGATGTCTACTTATAAAGAAAAAAATTAAAATTGCCTTTATTTCTCATTGTTTCACTTACACAACTGTGATGGGAATGTGTTCCATTTGTGACATCTAAGTCTCATGGGGCTTATCAGAAAAAGAAAGAATTGTGAATAATTTTCTATGGAGACATCACAGTTAAAAGCAGTCTAAAAAAGCTGTATCAAAGCACAACCCCTTCAAAAAGACTTCAGATAAAAGGGCAAATCGATGGCTCTGTCTCAGCTGTATGCGTATGTCCTCCAAGCAAAGCTAAGTCATGTTTGGGCACACAAAATGATACATAGTTTGACTCTAATGGAAAAGCACGCCAGCCCATTAAAAGGCCGAACGATGTGATTTGAGTTTTAATTAAGCATGACAGCATTTGACAAATACATAGCGATAGAAGCCCTGGAGACTTCACACATTTCTGACAGGTCAATTACAAATGTGTGGAAGGTTATTCAATGTTTTATGTTATTTTTACTAAGCCAAGGTAAATATATCTTATTAAACAGTCAATGAGCCAAACAATGAATGCCACAAGGCAACTTAAAAGTGCAGGCTCTATTTGTTTATCTCAGAGGAAGTATTAAAGTAGCTGATGGACCTTTTGCCAAAATACTTCTAGCAATTATCCTCTGCTTAACTGTAGGGAATTTTGTTATAAGAAGTATGGGTTTCTGGGCCTGAAATTTATCCTACTGAAAGCAGTAATAAGACCACAAGCAATCGCGATTAGGAATCAAGTGCTGCACAGGAAAGATGGAAGAGTTGGTGGCTTGGTGATGGATTGTTTTCTGCGAACTAGCGAGAGGACTTGAAGTACTTTTTCTACTGTCCCCTACTATCCCATTTGTCTCTGTCACAGCCAAATACAGATGTGTGAGTTTAAGTGAGGAATTCATTTTGAGGAGTATTTGGTGTAAACCACACCCTTTGGCAATCATTGGTTCAATCTGCAGTCCAGTTCAATACAAGCAAGATATTACTTTACAGCTCTTGGCCATTATTAGAGGTCCTTGGGCAAAACCCAAAAAGTGGAGCTTTTGCTACACAATCATTCGTCTGAATACACATAGGATTCGAAGACAAATCACACACAAACACATTAGCAAGCGTATACCGTTTGGACCTTTAGCCAGAAGCAAGTTAGCCACACCCATGGGCGGGTCTGTCTGACAGCTGACCTACATGGCTCTAAGCTAATCATAACATCAGAGACAACTTTGATAACATCCATCCAACATTGTGTCATTAACAATAACGGGAGAAATCGGAAAACAGCAGGATTTAGCTACCTTATGTTTTCAGTTTCTAATTTAAATCTAGTAGCCTACTATTTTATTTAAAAATAAATAATACCATTCTGTCTGCAGCCTAATGCTGGGTCATACCAGTAGGGTAGGCCAACATCCCCATGGCAAACACCTATGGAGACCAAACTGGATACATGCAATAAAGACACACTACGCCTATAGTATAGATATTCCAAATGCTTTACCCTATACAATAATTGTTATTATTATTTTTGTGTGCTATGTCAACCAGTCACCACACGTATGCATTTTAAGTATCAGGATTCCAGTTGACCTATTTTTTCCATGATAATGCCCATAATGCCTCATTGTTGCCAGATTTTTCGGTTGGAAAGGTTTAGCAAACTTATTTCTGGGTTCTTTACTTTGTGGGTAGTGCATCCTGTCACACAACAGCTTTAAGGTAGGTTTCAATTTTCTGGTAGAAGTCAAAAATTACGTTACCTTAGATTAATGCAATACAAAGTCAATGGAGAGCTATGGAATGTGCCCCCTCCCTCACGGCGTGGGTGGGATTTAAATGTGCTGTGTCTCTATTCTCATTATATTAATACAGAACTTTTGTTGGCAGGTTTTATGTGACAATATACAGGTATGCTACTTTTTGGGAACTATTTGGAAGGCATTCCCTATTCCTATGGATTTCTGAGGGTTGACCTTCGACAGTTTCTCCTGCTATTGTTGAGGAGCACTCTCCTGATCTCTGACACACAACAGCTGAGGTGTCCCTTGCAAGCCTGCTGTCACACGTAATAAATTGCCTTCACCATGCATGGGTCAAAACAACACAGAGATGTCATTATTTCACTGCAATTGATCATACTCTGGAAACACAAGTCAATAGATGCTATAATTGCAATGTCTCTAGGCCTGAAAAGGCTTGTCTCTGAGCAAGACACACTATCTTTCTGCATCAATCCGACAGCCATCTCAATGTTATACTTTTTTCTTTTCTCATCCTTGGACTTGTTTTGTAGAAGAGATGATGAAACAATGGCTAGATCATTTTATTCACTGGCTATGGCATTGTAAGGTTTGCAAACAACTGCTGACATACTTTGGATTTTTCTTTCACTCTTGGCATCCTAGATATTCTCTTATTTACAACAATACAGAGCAAATTTGTAACTGTGCCTTGGATGCTCAAAGGTTAACACACCATTTTAGTCTATTTGTAGTCACTTTGGCAACATCACCAGGGTTTTCTTTCGCTTCATTCAGAAAACAATATATTAAAATTAGTTTTGTCTTGGATGCACTTTATTTTATAATAGTTTTACTTCTGCTTAATCTGCACTTCAAGAGGCATGTACTGTGAAATTATTTCACATATTAACTCTGCTACAGAGGCAAGTTACAGTATTTTACAGTAGATTTATAGAAAATGGAATAACGCATCTTTATTTCAACTGTATACAGAAGTTGTGGAGGTGAAAAATGGCAACACTGTGAAGATTACTGCCTGAACAAAGGCAAGCATGCTGAGACTTACTATGAATTTAATGAAAGTATGGTCCTGCAGTGCTAGGCCAAGCAAGCCTTCTGTTAGGCCTCCCCATGTCCAACTCTGTGGGCAGAAATGTATTCTGCTCAATGTTGAAGTACTGCTTTGCGCTGTCCTACAAACTCTGCCAAAACATGCAGCTTGCTCAGCATTCACGGTCTGATAAAGGAACCCTTACTTGACCTGACTACTGGACTATAGCTGCAGGGATTGTAGCCGTTATGACTATATTTGCAATGTTATTATGTTTTATTATATAAACAAAGTGCAGTAACTATGATATTGTGAGTAGAACACCCCATCCCACCGACACGCACTTAAACACACATTTACTACAGTACTGTATATGCACAGAATGTCAGACACAGTAGGACATTTTCTTCCTTCCTTAATGTCTTAACAAATTATAATATACTCAAACTACTGTATAACACACATGCACCACACACACACGCACACACACACACACACACGCACACACTGCATTGTGCCAATGTATCAGTCCCTAATGTAACCATCTGCTTCAGTCTCTGTGTTTCTTTTATGCATAAAATGTTCACCAACTCTTGGCAAGAGGCCCTCATTCACGTCTCGTAAGTATCACAGCTAATTAATGAGTTACCTGTGAGAGAACATGAACAGATATTTTGTGAGTCTAATGGGAAATTAAAAATGGCTAACAACCCTGAATCAGCCAAACTAATGGAGAGTGCTGCTGAGGCCTTTGTGGACCAAGTCAGAACATCAACTTAACTGCCGTCGCACCCAAACATAATCATAAGGAACTGGATCCTTAGCTCAGGGACTCTCAAACTGTGAGCTGTTTTATAAGTAAAAAACAAGTTCATGACATGCCACGTAACAGGCCATTGGCGGGTTATTCGATATTACATATTTTACTGGATATTTGATATGTATTCATATTATCACTGTGCCATCTCATCACATAGAATGAACTGTAGTGACAGCGATTCAGACTCAAACCAACAACCCTGGATCAAACCAGCTATATTTTAATGATCTTACAGCTTTTGGTTCCAATTTAGATATTTGGCAACATATCTCCTAGGATCACCTGATTGTCAAATGACACTTTTCATCAGCACCGTGATTCCTAATAATCACAGTCACAGAATAATATGATTGATGTTGATATAGGCTATATGATATTGGCTATATATTAGTTATTAATAACAACAACACTGTTTCAGTGAATGTTTTGACAGTTCTGCACTCCTACTGTATAATAAGAACACACTTAAGAGTATACTGACTCATAGAACAGCCATGCATGTAATGTAATATAGATATATACAGCATATCCCTTTATAGTTCTACAGTACACTGACTCATAGAACAGCCATG
>JAODLL010076775.1:2483-14983 GCA_026546735.1 Forbesichthys agassizii | reverse complement strand
AGGGCAATATATGTTTTAAGACATTGTTTATAGGTTAATTCTCACAAGTTGTGTGTATTTATTGACACCGAGCACTAAATAACAACAAATCCGCAGGCGTTGAATGAAACAATATACGTTGAACAAAGAACAAATGTCGGTAAATTGACGTTGCAACTAGTGAGGTCTGCACTTCTCATTAGCCTGGTTCCTGGACTCATGAAGCACCCCCCACGTTTCAAATGTAGCCTTCAAGGTATGACATTGCCTTCTTCAATGTCAACTTTTCATTTGGCGTCACAAGCCAATCAGCTCCTTTGTGGGCGGGTCTAACATCTTTAGCGCTGATTGAAAACGTCGGATGATGAATTAATTCCTCCGCGCAAAGTGTGTGTGTGTGTGCATGAGACAGCATGAGAAAAACTGTATGCCATTTGTTATTCTCTGTTAATTCTCAGTCTTCATACTCCTGGCCTTCTGCCCACGGCAGATCCCCCATCCCCAAAATCCCCCATCATAAAAAATAATAATCCAAAATATAAATGAAAAATATATACAAACAATGATTTTTGATTTTAATTGAATTTTAACTTTATACATTTTTCTTTTTTAATCTACTGCCCTTTGCCCTTTGAGTGTTGATCGTAGGGTTGAGAGCTTGACGCTTAAAGAAAACCCCTCCCACCACCCCTACCAAGATTAGTGGGCGGGTTTATTCCACTTAATTCACAAGCAGCCAATTACTGTACATACGTTGCAAGGAAAAATATATTTATATACAGTATATATATATTATATATATATATATATATATATATATATATATATATACCACCCATTAGGGACAGTAGGGAAGCAGAAGAGAAAAAACATCACAGAAAAGACAAATAATGACATATTCAACAAGTTGCACACAAACACATACAGAATTGCGCTACCATTTGACACTCAGTCACATCACATGTCCTCCATTAAAGGGAACCACAAATCCCGCTAATTCCATCATTAATAAAGATAACGTTTAATAAAAGACAATGTCAGGCGCCATCTTCATCTCCACTGTAATGAGGTTAATGCAGCCACGCGCTGACTACCACGGCAATGGAAATGAAGGCCAACTGATAACTTGCGGTATTTAAATAAAAGGCAATAGCGATTACGCCACGTTATTCAAATGAACCGAGCGCTTTGAACTCTGCTGCTCTCTTCACGAGTCGGACGGCAAGGAACGTCGAGTCGTTCATTTGTCATGACGGAAAGCTTACGATGTTGTGGGGCGGGCGGAGGTAGAACTGAGGGGCCAGAGAGAGTAACATCTATAAATAAATAAATAAATAAATACAAGCCTGATAATTGACAAAATATGGAGGAAAAAAAAGGATAGGGTCACAAACAGACTAACAGAGCGGGAAAGAAGTGTGAAAAATACATGTTAGGAGTTATTTTTAATGCATAGAATTAAATAATAAATAAATAAATGATGAATTCTATACATTTGCCTTCATTTTATTTTCACTTGCCATGCCAATGAAACATGTCTTACACTAAACCCACAGAGTGATACATAGTGAGAAAAAGGGAGATAAATGATAGAGTGATAAACAAGAGAGCACAAGCGAGAAAGACTGAGATATAAAAATAATAGAATACAAAATGTAGTTTCTAACAAAGAGTGATAGACAAGAGAGAGAGAGACAGCACTTGAGAAAGATAGATAAATAAGATAGATATTTTATTGTGCAGCGCTCTGGCGACATTGTTAATTTGGAACATTCATGCCAATAAAGCCCATTAAATTTAAATGTTTAGACAGGACTAGAGAGAGACAGACAGAGAGAGAGAGGTTCCATTGCGGTTCCACTGAGGTTCCAACGCACGGCAGCATCCACTGCCTGCTCTGCCAGGAGTGTCAGGACCGCAAGCGAGCGCTTTTCCTTGCGCCGGCTCCTAATCACTCTCATTACGCCCGGCGTCCATCTGCACCAACAGATCTGCCCGCTTGCCGCTGTGTGTGTGCAGTACACAGCTCTTTAGGGACAGCTAATGAGCTCTTTTAAGTCTGTCGGCCGTGCGATTCCAACGAGTGGCGCGTAGAAGCAAAGCACCCATTTTAGTAAACGTCATAATTAAGCGATGTGCGAGATATTGTGCACACACATACACATTCTGCCCATTTGCGCATTTATTCCTTTAGCTAGCTCCCATAAACAGACACCTCAAGATAAACCCCGGGAGGAGAAAAAACAAACAAATTATCGCCTTGTAATTGAAAAATATCCTTTCAGCGACTCCGGTTGGAATGCGAGGGATAATACAATCCCTGACAAGAAGTAAATTCATCAAAACAAATTACATCTTTCCATAACAACCACTAGTGTGTGAATAGGGAAACTCCCGCCACACTTAATGCACAACAATGTGACCATTTTACAAGCGTACAACCACATTTAAGGGACCGCGTTTGTTGTGCACGAGCCCAGTAATGTTTGACGGCAGTTTGGGGGTTGGCGGGGGAAGAGACACCTTGTTAATGAGTTCAAAAGGCGGACACTGTAAGCCACAGGCGATGCTATATTGGCACGCTACCTGCAGCTAAGAGTCAAATAATGTGATTAAGTCCCCCAACAGGCAATTAATTATGAAATTAGTCACGAGCCGGTGTCGCACACCGCAATCAAAACCGTGTCACCACGCCGATAAATTGACTAAACAGATCACTAGCAAGCGCCACTTGTCACGTCATAAAGTCACTGCTTCCAAGACAAATAAAAGGAAAAACATAGAGAAAATAAATTCAATTGTTGTTCCATTTAAAAAAGGCATGTTTCACTCAAAACTAATTACAAAAATGTTGCAGCTATATTCTCTGTATTACTCTCTTTCATATTCTAACATTCCAGTCAGGGAGGGCTAAAAGGTTATTAATATAGTTTTTGGTTGAAGTTTTCCTTCAAATTAAAACAGAGTGCAAACATATAGAAATAAACACAGGAATCACTGTGTTTTCATAAAATAAAAATAAAAAGTTTTAAACTATTTACACTATAAATGTTGATTAAATAGAAATAGCCAACAAAATCGCTACAGGAATGAAGTACGGTGGGGTGAATGAGACCCAAGGAAAATGTCCGAGACAAAATAGTTGCTTCCTAGAACCCGGCCTTAAAGACTGCATGGCTCTTTGAAGCCTGCATCTCAAGCCCAGTCACTATTAACCATTACTACAACTAGTATGTCCCAAAACAACAACAACAACAACAGATATGTCAGTACACAAAGTGAGTTCAAAGTCTGCTTTGCGAGCCAGGATTGGGAGAGATGAGCTGTCACTATCTTAAAAACGAGGGAGAGATAGGGGGAGGGGGTGTGGGGTGTGACAGCTTAGAGGCCAAGATTTAAGTGTAAAGTGGGAGAGTAACCATATTTGACAAATGACAGGATTTACGGAATTTTTTTGTAGACATGAAGTGGGGAAAAAAAAAACATTCATTGTGATCAGTGACTTCTGACCCTGCGATGCTACAAACCTGTCAAAACTTGGACCGTCAAATCTTCTAAACAATATTACTAACCTCAGTAGAGGTTTTTTATTTTTATTAAACATTTGTCTATGAGCTGACAGGCTATAGTTTTTAGAGTGCTTTATAAAGGAAACTGAAGCCATCAAGGCGTTTCCAACATTAGGCTACAATGACCGGAGCATAATTAAAAAAATATCTGTGTCTAAATTTAGCTTTTATAAATCATAGCCTATATACAGTAGCCTCAACTAAAATATACAGCATATTATTGCTGGCCCTGTCAGATGCTATCAGACATTTCCTTACTGCTGTATAAATTGACACGGTCTAAATGTTCTTTGACTATTGAATGGGCGGGTTAAATGGGCAGGGCGCGGTTAAACAAATGCTCCGGATAAAAAAAAAGAAAAAAAAAAAGGAAATTGTGCGTGGCTGCTTTTGTCATTCAAGGAGGAAATTGAGAGAGATATTCCGCGGGGCCTTGGCGGCGCGCTAACGCGTGGCATTCATCTATAATGCACTCGCCCTGTCCCTCAGACAGTCCATTTCCTGTGACTAGCACAGCGTGGCTAATCACCGCCGCTTACCCAGGGATCCTGCATCAAAAGCAACGGTCACGCTAGCTCACACACACACACACACACACAAAACCCCACATAAAGGTAATCCAAAGACACCTACAGTACGCCCCCCCTCCCCCCCCCGACTGGTCTGGGAAAAACGTCTCCTTTCATCAATTAGCAACCATATTCTTCACGTGGCGCTCACAGACCCCCAACTAGTCACGCAGTGAAGCGTGTACGCTCACATTTGACGCGTGTGGCGGTTTTAAGCTAACAAGTCACGTAAAACAGTTGGATGCTACACATGCATCCAGCGTAACATCTCCACGTGCGTGCGTTACGGGGGTTTGGTTGGGGGATCTTAGTGCCTTTCCCAGAGGTGCACACGAATAGCATCTTTCTGCGCGGCGGGGTCACGCGTATGTTGATACTCCTCTGATGGACAAATCCATGCCGGAGAACCGCCGCCTCATTGTTTACCTCCATGCTCGGTAATTAAAATAGATTTCTTAGAGGAGGCCTAATCCTTCTAGAAATGACATCGATCTGGCGACCGCGAGCTGCGCTGCAATGTTTGTTTTTTTGGTTTGGCGTCGGACCCCGACCCCTTCCCTCTTTCTCTGCGTCAGCAGTGATTAAGATGCTGTCCGACGTACTTCAATTGGGCAAGGAAGGCTGGGGGGAGATTATGGAGTATGTTGCCGCGCATTGTTGAGGGCCCAGGAGGTAACAGAATAGAGAGGCCTCTAACCTCGCCTGAAGTCGTCCATCTCCGTAAAAAAAATGAGATAATTATCGAGCGAGCTTCGTTTTACCAAATCGCACATCCAATCAAGCCCCCGCCCCCTCCGTGTTGGCTGTAAATCTCAACAAACGCCGCTGCTTTCGGACATTAAGTGTTCGCCAAGCACAGCGGATGCATCATATTTCAAGAGCGGGCGTTTGTGTGTGTGTGCGCGGGGGTGTGGGGGTGTGTGTGTGTGTGTGGGAAGCGGAGGAAAATGTAGTGTAATGGTTATCCATTATCTTACACGCCAGCGAGAGAGATAGAGATAGAGAGAGACGACAATCCTTTTCAAGTGACTCATTTCTAGAAGTACCTGGCTATCTGTTGACCACTCCGATGACAGACTTTGATGGCTAATCCAAAACAACCATTCAGAGGTCATTCGCAGAGACTCTCGGCACAAGAGAACGGCTCCAGCCTCCCTCATTATTCAAATAGGCGCCCCGGAAAGTTCCACATAACAAACAAGCTCTGCGACGAGCGTATCCCAGGAGTGGGCGATTAGCTACTGTATATATATACATATACACACACCACTCGCTCACGCACGCACACACACACGCGGCCGCTCGACAGGCGGGAAAACATTAACAGTGTATTAAACAGACGGAAATATCACAACTGAAATAAGCGTTTTTAAAGAGTAGAAAGACTTTATCACAACAATCAAACATTGTTCTGCACTTTCCTTGCTAAAAACTAAAATGCAGTTTCCCCAGCAAAGTTTGATAGAAATAAGCAAATAATAAAGTAGACAGGGTGTTTTTGGTAAGACATGTAGGCGTGTTTATGTTCCACATGAACGGCTACTTAACAACGTACCGATTTTCCCTCAGCGGTTAAGAGAGGAACCAGACGATGCTCGATGATGCATTACCGTATTTGCGTCTGTCATACTCCAGGGTGTGTGTGTGGGCGTGTGTTGGACTTTGTGCATGCAGGTATGTCCATCAGAGTACGTACATGCGTGCATCTGTTTTAAGAGTGTCTGTACATGTGCGTGCATGTGTCTTTTCGAGTGAGCGCACATTGTGTGTGTGTGTGTCATCCATCCATGTGTGCACTGTGCCTGTTTGACTCTCTGCGTGCGTTCCAGTGCATTTTAGTCAGTGTGTGTGTGCGTGCGTTGGGTCCTCTAGGACCCACTGCCAAACAGTGGAGTGGACTCCACAGTCCACTAGTTCTACTGGCCAAACGTCGGATATGAAAGAGTATGGCAAGCAATGGAGATTAGAGAGTTCAACAGCAGCTGCTGGAGATTTTAGCCCTCCACGGCCAATGCAATAGTGTGTGTGCGTGCGTTTGTCTGTGTGTGTACACACCGCAGTCTCTGTGTAGATTACTGAAGAGGCACAAGTTGCAAACTCACCCAAACTCAATTTCTCGCCTTGACCGGATTGCTTGTAGCTAATCCCACTGTGATTGGCTAAACCCACCCATACAGTACCCAACGTCTATTAGTCGGGAGAGAGGATGCACTTTTAAAATATTGTCTTATCATGCGGTTCTGCTGTCGGGAACTGTGTAGACTACTTCATTGTGGGGAGTGACATAGGCCAAAATGAGTTTGAACTAGAGATTCATGGGTCTACTTTTATGGGAGGGTCCCTCGATCTCAATCTCAAGAGTCTGTTTTCATGTAGCAATGGCAAATACGGTCCCCAAATTTGACCTTTTATCAGAATCAGATTTGTTCCGGCAATAACAGCACTACACACAAAACACACAAAACTCGACTTGCTGTTAAGTCGTTTGTCTGTACACGATGCATGCATACATTATAATCAACGATATTGCAAAAACAACTGGATGGATCACTGCAATGCATTTCAATGAACGCAATGGTCTCTTAACTTAACTAACGACATTCTGCTGTGGAAGCAGACGCAGGCAGCAGCCAGACAGCTACATCTACCATGCATGGCCTGGAACAAAGTCACTTTACCACAAAAGAGTTATCTGCCAGAAAACCGCCTCAGATTGATCAAGGTGCTTAATCTTATATACTCAAATTACCCATTAACCCCCCCCCTCCAGAAAAAAATGATGGGCAATAGTATGGTGAACCTCCTTGGTCCCCTGCATTGACAAGGAATGCTAGGTCGTTTGAATCTGCATAAAGGGTAAATTCCCCCCCACTCCAATGCAGAAGTGCCGTCCATTGAGCCCTCTGTTTCCAAACTCTCTGGTTCATTGGCTTGCCACAGCAGTTAGGTAATATTCCTGCCACAATGAAGCCTCCAAACAAGGTTGTTATGCTTTGGTATATAAACCAGGAGTTGTTACTGTGATGACAGGAGATCAGCATTATTAAGCAGCCACAAGTGAGTCTGCTAAGCTAACAAAAAACCTTTGTTAGATGTCGGTCACTGTTTTCTTGGGGTGCGGCCTTTCTTCCAGAAATAGAGCACTGTATTATATTCCAATATTTTCACACAAGGGTCTTAGAATGACCTCAAGAGGAGGTTATGAATGAACGCGCCTGGAGTACGCTCTTCTGCCAGTTAGACTGTGTGACTCGCTTAACGGCGGGAATTCACCCCGGTCGTCTAAATAGTCAAACAGCGGATCGATGCTCGACATCGACTGGTGACATTGGGACTGAACTGGCCTCGTTGGGGGGAAGGGGATTCTCAGAGGTCTGTGCACCGGGGGGCTGAAGGACATGTATGCGCGCACGCACACACACACACACGAGCACAGAGGGAGGTCCACATGATAGGATGAGCACGTTGAAACAACCTTCCCAATTGGAAGTAAGGTGCGCGCGCGCACACACACACACACACACTATGACTTGGGTATTATCAGCCACATCAGTAAGCACACAGCTCTCTCTCTCTAGTCATAGCTGAGCGACTCCATAGCAGTGCCAACTCATGCGGACTGAGAAACACAGACACACACCAGCAAACACCCCTGACAACACCTCCACCCGCACGTGCGCACACGTACGTTTCCCGAACACGGAGCGCTCCTGTCCTCGGTGGCCTGTAGCGCGCTCCGTCGGCGCTCTGGACCCAAAGTGAGGGCATCCAGTCAGACTCAGCTGTAGAATATCAAGCCCCACCATCGCCCAACAGAGCCCGTCGATAGTCGCTGCATTATTCATATTGGGGGAGGAGGGGGGGACGTCTCTAGATGATGGCTGGGTCTTTCCCCCCCCCCCCCCCCTCCCCTTGCACACGTTCTGCGCCACACACACACTCACACAGAGGCCCTCAAACAACTGATTATCGTTGCAGAATTACACCGCAGTGTGCAAGTGTGTGCCAGGTGAACTTTAAAAAGGTGGTTGGGAATCGGTAAACTGATTCCTGAGACGATAAATTGAAGAGAGAGAGAGAGAGAGAGAGAGGAGGGGGGGGCGGAGAGAGCTGCGGGATGAGAGGGCTGGTTTGCCCAAGCACATTTTCCTTTCGCAACCGAGCATCGAATGTGTTGAGACAGCTGTAGAGATGTAGCCCAGCGAGAGAGAGAGAGAGAGAGAGAGAGAGAGAGAGAGAGAGAGAGAGAGAGACAAAGAAAGAGTTTTGTCTAATGTGCTTGTCTGCTATTGAATCAATAAAACACAGATCACAGCGGTAACATTAAAACCCGAATCGTCTCTTTGTGCAAGCGGCTTTACAAAATCAGAGAGCTCATTTGCGTTGCTCTCATTTCCATTAAACACGCTAAGAACATCAATTACCTTTTCCACTCTATAGAAGAACGAAAAACACAGTAAACGGGAGAAAATAAAAATAAAAAGGCACAGCCAACTTGGATGGAATGAAATGGAACGGCAGGACAACCGGAGGCGATAACAAACGTCAAACTGCTTGATATCAGATCTTCCATGTATGCATGTGTGTGTGTGTGTGTGTGTGTGTGTGGGGGGGGGATAGGCAGTCCTGGTCGAGCATAAGGCATCTCCAGGGGGCTGAACAGAGGAGAGATTTAATGTGATCATAAGGGAGCATATCATCTTTCAGGGAACGGCCTAATAATGAGCAATCAATAACGCCTTTAACAGAGTTAGAGAGCCAGGCTGACAAGCAGATGCGGGGCCCAAGCTAACAGGCTCACGTTACTGCCACGCACACACACGCGTGCGCGCATACGTGGGACGCAAAAACTCACGCGCACACACGTGCGCGCATACGTGGGACGCAAAAACTCACGCGCACACACACGTGCGCGCATACATGGGACGCAAAAACACACGCGCACACACACACACTTACGTGGGACACAGGAAAACACACATACTTACGTGGGACACAGAAACGCACATAATGCAAAAATAGATGCATAAAGGATGGTAAATGAATATTGTTCCTTCATTTTCTATTAGTTTAACCAAAAACAAAACAGCTACTGTACCATAGAAAACTAACTTGAGTAAAGTAGAAACGTCACAACATACAACATTTGCAGCTACTGTAGCTACGTCACAACACTAGCATAAACGTCACAACATACAACATTTGCAGCTAGCTCACAACACTAGCATAAACAAACAGGCTTGCTCACACACACACGCACACGACATATGGGAAAACACAGCCCTTGACATATGGACACCCACATGCAAACACAACAGAACAGACCATGCACGTACACAACAGCATCATACAGAGTGTAAATACACACGAGCATTAATCTCTCTCTCTCTCTCTCTCTCTCTCTCTCTCTCTCTCTCTCTCTCTCTCTCTCTCTCTCTCTCTCTCTCTCTCTCTCCTATCCTATCCTAGGGCTGGGCGGTTTGAGCAAAAATTGATATCACCTGACGGTACACACTGGTTTTCACGGTATTTTACCATATGTTATGTTTTCTCTCTCTCTCTCTCTCTGCCTTTATAGCTTTGTGGCTTCATCTTATTCTAATTTAAGGGTTAATATCAAAACATTTTAATTTCGATATATGAATGCTTTTGCGCCACACAGTATGACACAGTATCAGAGTGCAGTTGCATAATGGAAATGGAAATGTGGCCAAAATAAAATACAGTGCCAAGTTAATCAAGACACTGTTTTAGCCACTAGCAACATACTCTTATCACCTCAGCAACAGTAAATGTGTTGGAATACCAATTGGAATACCAATAACACTTGCGATTACATTTGTAAGATTTAATGCTAGTACCCACCCACCCACACACACACACACACCCAGTATGCCGTAATTGCCGTTATATAATGTTGTGCGCCATTGTTTGCCATGTTAAAGAGAGTAAGTTGTGGGAAAATAATTGTGTTCATAAAGTGAATCGTTTGTTTGTAAGAAGGGTACGCTCATTTAACGGGTCCCCACCCAATAGTACACCCTTAACAGCGTTCCGTAGCGTTCTAGCATTGAACAATCCACATTAAAAATCTGTTGTTTCAGCAAACTCACACCGTACGGGAAATTAAAACCGGTATACCGGATCAAACCGGTGTACCACGCAGGCCTACGTTACCCCCCCTTCTCTCTCTCCCTCTCTCCCCCCCCAGGTGACATCTACCAGCACTGTGTCACTGTCTATTGATCAGCAGCTGTAATCATGTTGCCACGGACGCAGCAGTTGTGCTTGAGCCAATCTGGTTGCAGATCGTATCGGCGGCAGTACCAATCACATCCCTTAACATCTTAAGGACAGAGCTGGTCCCCTACAAACTCCCATATCACAGCCCGCCGCGGCACATTGTCGTAATTTATACTCCAAACAGTGTGTCTGTAATTACCCTGGTGGTCAAAACCAGTATTACACAAACAGTAACTTTGGCTGCATTTCGCTCTACTCCCCCCATTGGTTTACAACAGTGGTTCTCAAAGTGGGGGTCGGGACCCTACGGGGGGTCAAAGGACACAGAGGAGGGGGCAGTGAGATGATTTTCTGAAATGAAATAACGCATTAAAGTGATTAGACTTGGGGGGCCACCATGTCTGTGAACAAAAACAGCAAGGACTGTACCTTCAAATGCAGGGTTTGTTATTCTCAAAAACGCTCAAATCAAAACAATATCCGTCCGCAGCACCCTCCCACTAGGGATGCAACGATTAGACATGTTGATGGTGCGATTATAGCCTGAGGAATAATCACGGTTTCACGATTATTATGCATGAATTTCTACAACACTAGCAATGCCGCTTTGCCGCTTTGGAGAGCTAACTTCAAATAAATCCCCCCATCCCCCAGAAATGACCCTTGATGATGTATTTGCATTTTGATGTCTGGAAGGTCACTGGTTTGTGTAGGAAATATATCTGTATTCCATCGTGGCTGTCCTCTCTGCACTTTTTGATCGCAGCCTGACATGTGAACATAGGCCTTCTGTTGGTAAAATAAACTTAGCGAACCAAAGAAAGAATCATATAGGCTAATTTAGGCAGATTTGACGATAGATAAATTACCAGCTGTCACTCGACTTGTTTCATTGCTGTGACTGGGGGCGATACACGCCCTCTAATTGTAATACGTGTTACAGCAAGATAATGGAACTAAATGATGTCGCTTTTTAAGGTAAGTACTAGCCTAGTAGCTTAACTACATCTTACTTGCAGTTTGTCATGCTTTAAGTGAAGCTTTGCGCTGCAACCTGCAATTATAGTTGGTAGATAGATTAGATTAGATAGATCGGTGTATGTATGTATGTGCATTTAGCAGTTAGATATGTATTGTTTGCAGTTAGATATGTGAAATTAATAGCTATGTGTAATTAGTAATCTCACGCGCAGTGTTTCTTGCCACAGTTCACTCTTCACAGAGCGAAATCATCTTAAATAACAGTCAGAGCTGTCTCGAACAGAGACATTCTCTATTTACCGAGAAAATCAAGTGTTCTTTACAGTTTTCCTGAAACTATGTTCGATATAAAAAGGTAGCTACCAGTTTGTTTTGGTGTGGCGTCAAAGATTCTGCCGTGACGCAGCACCACACCTAAATGAACGTCGAGTAATCACATTCAATGAAGTTGCTCCCATGACAGCATGTGCCCCGCGACATTTTTAGAGGATAGCTTTGTATTTGCAATCTGCAGATTGCGCCTAGCAATGTTTGTTCAATTGTTCTCACTGTGCAGCCAAAATGTCCCTATTTTGAGAGTAAGAGAGTAACATTCTGTGTTGCTGAGCCGCCACGGTTATTAAACCTATTTAATCCCGGTTAATAGTGAAACCGGATAATCGCTGCATCCCTACGTCCCACACATTGAAACGCATAGTGAAGCAATGCGTAGTGCTGCGGCTTAGTTATTGTGAGCGGTACTCCCCACTTTGTTTATGTTCCTATTTACGGAGCCAAAGATCAAAATGGTTCAATTCCCATAGACTCAAATGTTAAAATGTCAGACATTACAGCAAAAATAAATATTTTCAAACCCGTTCTCGAGCAAAGCTATGGGAGGCGTTGTCAATTTCTACCATACGGTGTGGTTAACTATGGCTACACAATCGTGCCCTCCTGAGCTCCAATCACTTGCACATTACAACAAATACATATCTGTGTGGCTTCGTGTCCCAGGGAAGGACAGGAACATTTATGTTTTCAATTCGCTTCTCCGCTCTGTCCACTATGGAGGCAGGTGATTAGTTAACCGAACCCGTGAACTAGAGCTCCCGAGCAGACACTCCTTCCCGCCCCACGTCGACTGAACAAATCTCTTTTTAAATGTGTCGGGGGGGGG
>JAODLL010076764.1:0-16054 GCA_026546735.1 Forbesichthys agassizii | reverse complement strand
TTTTCTAGCCTGGTGTAACCAGACCCAAAATTCACTTTGTGACCAGGGACTGGCCACGCTCCATTGGAAAGTTTCCAAAGGCATTGCCTCCTACTGGGCGTAAACCTGTGGTTAAAGTTGGAACTGTTGGACAGCGTTTAACCATTCAGCGTTGCTACAGCTGTTCTGATTGTCTCGTCTAGCTCTACCACCTTTTAGAAGCACGCCTGACTTCAACATCATCTCACTAACTCACCCTGATTGGACCAGCAGGGCAGCTGTTCACTAGATGGAACATTCTAAATGTTACATTACGGGGGACACAGTGTCGTCTGGTGGGAGTCATGTGTGTCTGTCTGTCTCCACTACCAGACTGTGGTCTGGTGTGGTTTGTACCTGACCTTGATGTCAGCCACACTGGTCAGGAACAGAACTCTCTAGTGAGACACATTTGCTTTTTCTTTCTAATAGTCAGTTTTATTTTCTTTGCTTAGGTGAGATCAAGGGCAAATTGGGAAAATGATTACAAAGTTAAACCCATAGTAATTATATACCTTTTGCTTACTCATTCTGAAGGGGTATCTCTCCATTTCTTTATATTAATATTGGCTTTTCTTCCCATTAAGAGTGTGAAATTAAATATTCATCAATCATTTATTAATGTTGTGAGATCCTTTCTTTTTGCATTGTTTGAGGGCATGGCAACATTGAAGGCGTATACATCTGCATTGGGGTTCTCTCTACCAACAGTCAAATGTACCAGATTGCTTCATTGCTGCTGGAGGACAAATATACAAGACAGAAATGAAGAAGTTTCACTTCCTCTCCACCGAGGGGCAATAACACAGCTGACAGTGACAGAGCAGAATGGACATGAAGGTCACATTCTCTCAGACAGACACCGTCAGTGACTGTGTTTACATGGACTTGAGTATCCTGGTTCTGGACATATTTGGTAAATCCGGTCAATCATATTTTACAATACATTAGGGTGACTACATTTTCAAACCTCCAAACCAGCACTGTTCATTTCACCGCACGTCAATGTGCACATGTACAGTATGACCCCATGCACACACCATAGGCAATTTCATCAGGATATGGGGACAATTGTTTCAGTATTTAGCACATCTAGTGAATGTATATTTCACAGGTGCGTTAATCGATAGTTCAATATGCAACTAAACATGCCTTACAGGTAGCCAACACCAAGCTGGCTAGTGGGCTGATGTGATTCATAAATGGTTTCGTGGTAGAGCTGCAATATGGCGTCGTTCGTTACTGTCCTGGGTGTTGTTCTGCCTCCTTGAGCTTTGAGGAGGAGTCGTGCTTTGCTAAGCAGTTCTACGCAGTTCTTTGGCTCCAACTCGTATTTGGAAGCAGTACAGTATTATTATAATTGTTAGTTCAGTGATCATAACTGCCTACTTCATATGCACAACAATACTATGGCGGGGGGTATATCATGGGTGTAGCTACTGTAGGCTACTGTACAGGTAGCCTACAGTCTCATACAACCACCATCTCCACTTTGTAAAAATACAACAACTAGCTCTGCTGAGCATCCTGATATAAAACAATCAGCTGCCACAGTATAATTATTATTATTATAATTACTACTATTATTAAGGTAACTGTGGTCTGTTACAACTGTTAATCAGCCTATAGTGGTTTAGACACAAGCGACAGGGGGTAAATAGAAACAGGGTGAGTTACAATGGTCCACTCAGACCTTGGCTCACGTACAGATGACCCAATAGAACACACTGTGTGTGTGTTCCATGCACAAAACACAACAATGTGTGTGTGTTCCATGCACAAAACACAACCACGTGCGTGTGTGTTCAATGCACACACGCAACAGTGTGTGTGTGTTCCATGCACACACACACAGCAATGTGTGTGTGTTCCATGCACACACACACACAACAATGTGTGTGTGTTCCATGCACACACACACACAACAATGTGTGTGTGTTCCATGCACACACACACAGCAATGTGTGTGTTCCATGCACACATGGGACACTCGAGTTAAAAGCCCTTAACCGGGTTCCTCAAGTCCATGTAAACAAAGTCAGTGATACAGTTTCACACAGAGCTGATTGCTACTGCACATGAGGGACAAGTGGTGTAATCCAGTGGCTCTAACTATGGGATGCTTCTGTGTTTCTAAGGTGACAGCACTTGCCCACATACAGCTGCTGATAGGCTTGCTGGTGTGTGTGTTAGTACAGTGTGACCATAATACAAATGATCCTTTGTCATCATGGTTACATGCTGGGTGTGTTACATGCAAATTCCACGAACGCACGCAGACACATACACAAGCAAATCAGAGTGTTAGATGAGGAACTGGCTGAGAAAACAGGTCAAGGGTTGTCTTGACGTTGGGATGACTACGTTGTACAGTATCGTACAACGTAGTCATCCCATCGTCAAGACAACCCTTGACCTGTTTTGGGTATCTTGAAAGGCGCTTGGAAATGTAATTTATTATTATTATGACATCACCAGCCTGCCTGTGGTTCCTAGGTAACATGAGGGACTGACCAGTCTGTAACCTAAATATTGTTTCGTTTCCTACACCCACCAGCACTGCAGAAGAAGCAAAAGAAGAAACTAGAGGCTTTCAGAGAACTTCTGCATCTGCCAGGTTATTTTAGTAGCAGCAGCACGTGCCATTTCATCTTTCACATGCACCACTGCCTCACTAGCAGCAACACTATACTAGTACTGTGTTGCAGAAACACTGCAGTATTGTAGCTGTGCTACTGTGCTAGCATCTGGGCCTGTGGTAGTCTTAGACAGGCTACGATTAGCTAAGATAGCACCTGGGCCTGTGGTAGTCTTAGACAGGCTACGATTAGCTAAGATAGCATCTGGGCCTGTGGTAGTCTTAGACAGGCTACGATTAGCTAAGATAGCACCTGGGCCTGTAGTAGTGTTAGATAAACTCTGATTAGCTAAAATAGCACCTGGGCCTGTGGTAGTGTTAGATTAGGCTACTATTAGCTAAGATAGCACCTGGGCCTGTAGTAGTGTTAGACCTGTATGCACTGTTAGCTAGGCTACTGTTTTAGCACCTAGACATGTTTGCATTGTTAACTAGGCTAATGTTATAGTCTTATAGTAAAATAAGTTTACTTTACCGCTTTGTTAACAACATTGGGTTCGCGTTACAAGGCACGCTACTTGCCCATGTAACGGCAACCGGCTGGTAGCTGTGTAAAACGTTTCATAATCCTCACTGACCCCTGGGTTAGAAGATAGTACCCCAGTTACACCCACATACTGCAAACATATTGCAAGTGGGTCACTTTCATCCTAAAATACAGTTTCTGCTCCTCCTGAACAAGATGGCTCTTCCATTGAGTTTCTTGTTTAACATCATTGCTGGATTATTTAGTCACTTACTTCCTTCAATAAAATACCTGTAGAATTACATTGAGGATTAGAAATTGACCATACATTACCGCTGTCAAGACTCTGCAGTAATTGTTTATGAATAATCTTAAGAATGTTTAAGGGTGTAACCTACACACATTATTGTTTTTTACCATTATTATTATTATCATCATTATTATCAGTTGCATAAAATGCTTTTTAAATGACAATATAATTTATCTATATTATTTCTGGGACAATATATGGCCAAACAAATAGTTATGGTGACAGGCCTAATACAGAAAAACATATCTGAATGGGCCGCTGCCAAAATGTGTTGGCATGGATACCAGGGTGATCAGAAGCAAAACATCTCTCCATAAACAACCATGGAGATAGTCTCTCACACACACGCGTTCTGTTTGAACCTGGGATCGGATCCTAAACATTGTGTTTTCCTACAATCTGTCTGAAGAGAAACCTTCAGACAGTCGCTGGGCCTTTCAGACCCAGCGACCTAAAGAACAAGAATCATATTCTTGTTTCTTAGATGCTTTTTAACTCTACATTTAAAAACGTTATGTTCCATGCTGGGAGAGAAGTGAGCATGTATTATTAATCACAAGAGTCAAAGAATGTCGTCTTTCTGGTTTATGACAGTTAACCAGATCTAGCAGCAACGGCAGAGAGGATATTACTCAGATAAAGAATGCTGGGATTTTCCTACAAAATGTTAAATAGCCACTCCTCACTGTAAACTTGTAACCCTCTTGATCGAAGCAGTTATTACAAAAACCATTCTAGTTGGTCTGAAACTAGGCATGACCCCTCCCTCCCACACACCCCCCTCTACTCCTGAGTTCTTCCCCTAACAGTGTTCATACACACGTGTCTTCGTCCCCCCCCCCACCTTCTTCAGTGAGCTTGGGTTCTGGAGGCGCAACCACTAAATCGCGTAGTGTATCTTTAAATATCCAAGAGTGACAGCGTCTTCTAGCTGTCCTGTTTAATAATAACGGTGTCTCTGTATTGACTTGTATAGCCAAGTACATTCAACGCACAAACCACTGCGTTAATACCTCACGCACGCAGTCACAACCACAACTCGGGTTACATCGGCGCTTCTCTTCGCGTCCCAAGACATGTTGTTGCGCTAGCTCACTGTCTGACATGAATATTATTATCACGCCGTGCGTCTGCAGGGGCACATGCGGTCACATATCGTATACGACATTTCAACTGCGATACACGCGTGTGTGTGTGTGTGTGTGTGTGTGTGTGTGTGTGTTTACCTCGTAGCTGTAGTTCGGCCTGCGGGTCTGAACGCTACGGTACGGAACCATGTTCAGGTCCGACTGACAGCCCCGTCCTCCATGGTGTCCGGCGGGGGAGTCGAGAGGAGATCCAGGCTTGGTAAACGTGAGGAACCGACTGACGGTGTGAATCGTAGGAGGCGGCCGGGCGGATAGAACAGGGGACGCGACCACGTGACTGAGAAAGGCCTGAATGAGTTCGGCTCGTGTTCGGCTATCTTCGGTAGTCACGTGGTAAATGTCAAAAGTTCAATATGGTTCGTTTGCTTGGAATATGTTTATTTAAAATTGTCAGATTTAATTATAATATAAGGGTGCGCAAGAGTCATTCATATTTTTAAAAAGCACTATGCACACAGTATCCAACATTACATAGTAATGTGCCGTATTTATTGTAGGAAGGGAGAAACACGCCAAAAATGTAATTTCATATTTTTATTTTTTTGTAAAATAATGTGAAGATACAGACTTTTAAAAATCTTTTTTCTTGTTAGGTTTAAGAAGCACCTATGGTTTAAGAACATTATTTACAACAGACATGGGTTCCCTGGTTATTACAAGTTCGAAATAAAAATGTATAACAATATCCAATAAGGTACTCAAAAAGCAAAATGCATATGTTCATGTATTTCTTGACCCTACACACAAGGCAACACTAAACGTGAAACAGCAACAGCATTAATATGATTAATATAGTACAACAATAAAAATATGGCCTGAACCCCAATAAACACACTACTTGCTGGTCAACAGCAGCCCCTACTGGCAGCGAATAGAACTGCAGTATGCTTGCCGAGTGGTCATCCGCATTCAATTATTTATTGCATAACATCAAAGCTGTCAGTCACAAACAGATGGTCAAGAGAACAAAATATGTTAAAGAAATCGAACAGATTAGTAATTTTGTGGAGAACAGAACACAAATAGGCATAATTGTTGGGAATGATCACACAATAAGTGACTCCCCCTACTCTGATAAAATAATGAAATTCATTCTTATTATTGAACCACCCGTTTCATTCAGTAACGATCTGTACTACATGCCGAACCTGGTTCTTTGAAGCTCATTGGTCGACGCAGCAGTGCGGCGTCCAAACACATCCCTGACCAGACAGTATGCACTATCCAATCACAATGTCCCTCCTAATGCCTGACGCCCTGAAGTCTCTCAGACGACGGCGAACATGTTGTGGGTTTAAAACTTTCCATGTTACTCTTTTGCACAGTCACCATAATGGACTGGCTGCTTGCTACGTGTTCCAAGATGTTTTAAAGACTGGACAAGAGATTTAGTCAGAACATGATCATTAAGTCAATTATTTAAGACATGGTTGTTAAATAAACTAACATTAATATTGTTTATTATTATTATTATTATTATAGCATATTTGCATTCCTTTGATTTAATGTTTTTATTATCATTATACATTTTTTACATTTTGACATCCCTACGACGTCACGGACTTCAAAGTCTGAGTCTGTGAGGGTGGACATTGAGATTGGGCATACGAGGCCTGTGAACATTATGGTCAGGCTGCTGCAGAGCCGACCCCCGGTGACCTCCTCCCAGCAGTAACAACATACGTGACCTTCTAACGTGTGGAAACACCCACCACCCCGACGCCAAAATGCAAGATACACCATCCCCGTTACTGCAACACCTTGTCTGTATCTCCCTCCACTGGGCTGACTGGTGAGCTCCCAGCACCCACCAGACAACCCCCCCCCCCCCACACACACACAGACACACACAAGCCATCACATGCTGCCTTAAACTTGGTATTTGAGCTTCGCCGGTACGAAGCTGTACTTGTGTGTGCCGGCAGCTACCCACTAGAACACTACAACTAACAAACATCAGCATATGTTTCCAGACTGTTGGCGTTTTTTGACGACCAGCAGCAGCTCAGATTGTCCTCCAAGACACACGGCACTTTTATTCCTTTGGGTCACTCTTAAAAGTCTCTTGAGATCGTTTAGCTTGATGTTTAATGCTGTTGTTCATAACATACAGGATAAACTGTACGTACATTCAGACCTGACGTATCCACTAGCAGTGGTGACATTAGCCGTATGGCGCTAACTTGCCAAGGTAAACCAAATCGTACTCTGCGACAGGATATGACCTCACCCTGCTGGAGACACCCGTCTCTGGCTAATTATAGCCTGCTCTGCTGCCCATAAACAGCTGACTTTGTTAAGAGAGGCAGCAGCTATGAACACAGGCACTCCGTGTGAGGGTGGATGGGAGATTGGTACAAACAATCAGAGAAACAAGATATCTTCGGACCTATGTTTGCATAATGAGTAACTGCAGAATATTGGCACATTGCCATAATTCATCTTTAGTCCAGAGAATGCCCTCTGTAGTGAATAGTTAAATAAAGATGACCCTGACAATGCTAAGTAAACTACTGTCAATTTGTTTCTAAATTAGCCACATCGATAGTCGTGGTACAGGCAGTAACGTCATATAAAGGCCCTTATATGTCCTATTAAAACTTCTATTAAATCAATTTGCTCCTAGCATGTTTGTGGGTTGCTGCTAGTCTAGGTGGCAGTTAAGGTTATGGTGATGAAGGGCAATATAAATAAACCTGACTTGTACATCCATGTGTGTTATAACAGTCTGCGTCAGGATCACATCTTGATATTCAGGTGGCGTTACCTGACGGGTTCTCACGGCTGGAGAACAACGTAGCTCGTGTAAAACGCAGAGCAGCGCTGCAATTTGCTCTCCAACTCTCTGCAACTAAACGACTGGTTTTCAGATTCTCTCTCTGTCGAAATATATATTATTTTAAGATACATCTGAGAAATTACATACATATACAGTTAGACCTTAGGGTTAAAAAATAAAACTCCATTATATTAAGATGGTCTACCCCTGCTTGATAAAAATAGGCGACTATAACATGGCTACAGGCCTCGCTGTGGCTCTACAGGTGCAACAGGTTTGGGGTTTGTTCTAGCCTTTCTAAGCGATGTGCTGCGAGGGAAACATTGTACCATTTCACCCTGCTTCACTTCACAAGTCATTCCCGTCTTCGCGTCGCTGAGGCTTGATGTGAGGATACTGTGAGGGGACGTGGGGGGGTAAAGCCGTAATTGAACAGGCGGCCATTAAAACCAGAGGCTGACGCCTCCAGAGGGAATGTACTTGGTGTAGGAGCCATGGCAACAGCAGGCACACAAGGCTAGTAATGCAACATGGTAACTATAGCAACAACAGGACTCCAGACATAGCCGCCCCCCCCCCCCCCCAACGTTACGCTAGCTGACGACCGCTAACATGATTGACAGGTTGACAACCTGAGATATTGACTGACTGACTGACCTTAGCTCACTGACAGGCTGAGTGACTGACAGGCTGAGTGACTGGTGGCCATGAAGATCTGATGCGTCTTCGTCAATCTGGTCCATCTCAATTACACTACGGTCATATTCTGTGAGAACGGCATAGAGTAGAATCTGCAGAAGAAGGCTGGTTACCACGGTTACCTATAGTGACTAGAGGTGCGTTCAAGATGGCAAACAAAAACAAAATAAAATAAAAAAGCTTTTTCGATTGCTTTGAGTGCACTGCAAGCGTTAGTGAACACACACAATATGGACTGAGGAGGTTGTTCTCGACAGACTAAGCAAGATGTTTGCCCAGATGGGAGTTAAGTGTTTGTTTTTAATTTAATCTTATTACAAGAACTTGCCAATGTGTTTTCTGTTGTAATTTATGTCTAACTTGTGCTTTTTTGGCCAGATCTCTCCTGGGAAAGAATAGTTTGTGTGGTAAAAAAAATAAATAAATAAAAAAAGCTAGAACGTTTTGCGCATTTGAACGCACCTCCTACGAGGCCAGCAGCCACAGCCAGTACAGCCCAGCGCATCGCCCGTGCCCTCCACTTGGCGGCGTGGCTCCATCTGTCACCAACACGCAGACAAGACAAGCTAACTGCCCAAGCGTCTCTGCTGGAGGCGGAGAGGCCCGCCCCCTGGTGGCGAGGGGTGGGGTGGGAGGTCACTTCAGCCGGTCGGAGCGGAAGGAGTCCTCCACGGAGGGGTCGGCCAGCATCAGGTCGCTCTCCAACAGGTCCAGCGCTAGTGGGTCCATCCTGAGGGGGTTGTCCAGGGAGAAGGAGTCCATCTCGAAGCCCGGCACGTGAGACAGGGCACTGGCGATCTCCTTGGACAGGCCGGTGGGGGAGTCACCTGGGGGAGGAGGGGGTGGCTAAATTGGTCTCTGATTGGGTAAGATAGTGTAGTGTGTGCACTCTGTAGTATGTGAACTGTATATTGTGCAAGGATGTATAGGGAGGTATAGGAGGTGCAGGGAGGGGCTCACCAGTCAAGATGATGTTGGGGACACAGTGGTGTGTGTCTCCACTGTGGTTCTGGTTGTTGAGCAGCTGCTGGTCTTGCATGGAGTGGTACTGGGTCTTGTCCGGCCCACAGCCCAGCCCCTCCCCGGAACCCTCCATGCTAAACTGGAGCAGGCCGGGCCCGTACTGGCTGGACTGGATACACACACACACACACACACACATTACACACACTACATTGGGCAGGACAAGCATCTGACCATATGGTTACCATGGTGACCAAGGTACATAAGAGCGCTACCTGCTGGTTGGACCGGCCTGTCAGGTAGGGGTCGTCCAGTAGAGAGCTGAACAAGGAGTCCTGAGAAAGGAGGTATTATATTTAGATTTGTGTGTGCATGCGTGCGTGAGTGCGTGCGTCATTGTATTAAGTAAATAATATGACTGAGTAAAGGGTGAGAAATAACAGGATATCTCTTAACATAAAATCTTAATTAGATAAATACTTTCCCTCTCTCTCACAGCATACAGTACATGTCTTATAGTATACTAGGGCTGGGCGATATGGAACAAAAATCATACCGGTGTTTTTAGGCTGAATAATGTGGGTTAAATGTAAATGTTCAGTTGTATGTCGAATGCCAAATGTGAGATGTCACAAGCACCTTTATTATAAGACCGATATGAAGAGAAAACGAATAATAATACTACAAAATAATGACCTTAACAAAACGCTTCTGTGCAACAAATAAAATGTAAACAGGACATAACTTCTGTCCGGACAGCAGAGATGTTCTTAGTCATAATTTCCCAGTATGTACTAGAGCAGCAACTAAAACACTTAGTCAAAAGTGATCACAATCTTTAAGGCCTCCAACTGATCCCGCAAGCTATTCTAATACTGCAGCATCGCATCGGCTATCTGTTAAACAGCAAATGCGTTTCTTACAGTAGGCTACATCCATAGTTTAGCCTAGCATCACAAGATATTTATGCTAATCGTTACAAAGTGGAAGAAAAAGAAAAGATTACTTTTTTTGCGACATTAATTGTAGTACACGATTAAATCCAAAGCAGAGAAGAATATTGCTGCTATTAATAGTTCACTCTATTTAATCCATATTTGATTAGCTAGAAACACAAGCTAGGCTACTTGTATCGGTTTGTGTCAAAAGCTTAAGCATGTGACTTGGTATCTGCTCTCTCATTAGCTACTGCACAAAGCTGCGCTTCTAATTCCACCTTGAGTCACCTTGTGGGAGCGGAGTTAGTAGGTGAACATCTGTGAACTTCGCCATGCATTGAATCACACCGCACGTGTCAGATGCAGGCAGGGCAGACCGACTGACCCAGTGAATTTATGGACAAATTCATTACTGAGCGCAATATCAAACTATATCGGTATAAATGGCATTGTTCAATTTTATGTCTCTATTGAAAATATATGGGTATAACTACCGAACTTTTAACTGTTCCAAATGTAAGAACAGAGCTTGTTACTCAGCCTCTTGACCGGTCGCTGTTTGTACGTTCGTTGTATTAATTGTTGCTACTTACTTATGTTAACTTACCTGTATTTTATGTATTGTAATGTGAATTTGTTTTTGTATATGCCTATATATCTTGCCCAGCCCTACAGTATATACACCACACCACAACATATGTATTCATAGAAACGGTCCATTACGTTGTAGAGTCCCAGGTCCGAGGCCAGGCTGTGGCTGATGTGATGCATCTGTGGCAGACCACTGTGTCTCTGCTGATCGCTCTGCTGGGGGGGCTCAGGCCTGCCCTGGTACTGGGGGTTCTGCTGGGGGGGCTCAGGCCTGCCCTGGTACTGGGGGTTGTGCTGGGAGTTCTGGGAACACTGGGAGTTCTGCTCCAGTGAGTCTTCGCTCTGCCCCGCTGGCCTCTGCTGAACAAGGACGGAAGACAGGTCATGCAGCTCCGTCCCACATGTAAACAAACAGAGCGGTCATGCAGCTCCGTCCCACATGTAAACAAACAGAGCGGTCATGCAGCTCCGTCCCACATGTAAACAAACAGAGCGGTCATGCAGCTCCCTCCCACATGTAAACAAACGGTCAGAGCTAGCGTGTAGCTTCGTGTTCTGGGCGGTGGGAAGAGCTGCTCGATGCAGACGAGGAAGGTGAATGCTTTGGAACCGCTACAGAACTTGTACAGGTTCTGGTTGTGTGTGCGTTGCCTAGTGACCGTACCGCGTTGAAGCTGCACTGGTTCTGGTTGTGTGCGTTGCCTAGCGACCGTAGGTTCTGCTGCTGGGAGGAGAAGTGGTAGTGGGGAAGCCTGCTGGTGTCCAGAGGAACGCCCTGCAGATGCATCATGGGAAACTGGTCAGGTGTGTGTGTGTGTGTGTGTGTGTGTGTACCTGCGTGATGGAGCTCAGGGTGTGTGTGTGTCTCCTGTTGTCCAGGGGGAGTGGGGGCGGCTGGGCCCGTCTCCGCGGCGACGTGCTGAGTGGCGCTTGTCCGCTGTAGGACGGAGGGAGGGGCTGCCCGCTCAGGGAGGAGCTACTGAGGGACGAGTGCAGCGATTGGCTGCTGAGGGATGAGGGCGCTGAGGGGGTGGAGCTTAGCGAGGGGTTGCTATGCGACGAGTGCAGCGAGCCAGAGCTGGGGAAGGAATGACTGCTGAGGGACGACTGGATGTTGGGGTTGCTTAGCGACGACTGAAGGGAGGGGTTACTCAGCGTGCCCTGTAGAGACGCCAACAGACCTGCGCACACACACACACACACACACACACACACACACACACAATATCATGCCTAGACATATTAGTAACATTCGGTCATGTATTGCTCCTTTTCACCCACATTATAAATAACATGATTGGTTCAGAACATTCAGTCCACTGTAACTAGGTTGGACAGATCTCCATCACGTTTCCGGCCATGATTGATTGTGGTAAATGTTGTTGGGTGATGCAAAGAGACCATATTTTGCTCCTATAGAAATGCATTATGGTGCGCGATCTTTGCATAGCATTCTGGTATCTTTACTAGCAGCAGCTGTTAGCAGTAGTTGTAACAGTATAAAGCAGGTTTATTTCATGATTGCAGCACTTCCTGTGAAAGGCATGCTTCCTGTGGGTCTGCAGGTTGTCTGAGGTCAGCTGCTGACAACTAACCAGCTTCCTGATGCAGCACGCACGCACGTCCGTATGCACATGCACGCACACACTCACATGCACGCACACACACGAGGCCGTACACACATGCATGCACGCACACGCACATGCATGGCCGTACGCACGCAAACGAGGTCGTACGCACACGCACGCACACACACACACGCATACGCACACGCTCATACGCACATGCACACCTGCATGCACGCACACCCAAAACGTTTTTTTATTTATTTATATATATATATATATATATATATATATGTAAGTAAAGTTTATTTATAGATTTATACCTTTCACAGACTAAGGTCACAAAGTGCTGTACAGTAAAAGCAATGCAGATAAATACAATCCTACACCGTGATTATGTGCTTTTTATGCTGTTTTGAAGAGTAAAAATTGGATAATAGCTTTAAAAGGCTGCCACGTTCTCTTTGAATTGTCAATTGTCTCTCCTGACAAAGTCTAAAAATAACTCCACTGAAATTAAAATAAAGCATTTTAACATTGGATGAATTGAATTGTTAGCAATTTACTATCTATCAAAATATAATGCCCAGACATACTAAATTATATATTAAAATGATTTGTTAGTCAGTGATTAGGCAATACTCAAATATCAAATTATTGAATTTTCATCATCTGATGCAACAAAAATACATGTTCAATGGGGATGATTGGCATGAACTACAAGCAGTGGGCTATGTAGATCATCTATAGTTAGTTGCCTAGTCTAGGTACCTACCTAGGTCTAGGTAAGTAACTAGACTAGGCAACTACACTACACTAGGCCGTTCTTTAACTGTGGGCATAGAAGAATCTAAATGTGCTTGAAGCAAAGCAGTAAGCTAGTTTACCATCCTTTACATAATACACCTTTTACTGATTCTGGCTGATGATCATAAATTGGCATATAATGCACATTGCACATAATGAATAATAGCAAATATATATGAATGCAATTCAGTGCTCCTGTTCAGTGCTCATGTTCAGTGCTCCAAATGCTTTTCAGGATAGATGCTTGCCCATTGTTACGGTGCTGTGAAATATCTTTAGGCCCAGGGTAGACATATTCAATTGATTTTGACAAACACATTTTACATAGGCTACAAATAATGACATACTAATGACATAGATAGGGATTCTGAAGACCGTGAACCAAATGTTGCCCACCCCTGCCATTCACTTTTGACAACTCCTAAATGTGAACAATTTCGCACATACAATAATGTGGTAAAACATATAGGAAGGTATATATATATATAATCGATATATATTTGTATTGTTTTCGGCGGGGGTGCCCTATTTTTGGGGGCTTCGCCCCTGCCCCTCTACACATCTATGCACCGAGCCTACTTGTTCCTCATTGGATGACATCCAATTCAGCTGCATGCACACAGGTATAGCATTAGCTAAACAAGTACAGCATTAGCTAAAACGGAAAGGTTTTTGAAAATTACGTTGACGGTACTTGGTGGGTCTCTTACAAATAGTGCACATGACCAGCAGGAACGTTGAAAAGATGAGACCGAGAAGTATGGTGCTCCTACATAAAGGTTCCTACACTAGCTTCCATCGACAGCAGCAATATACGCTGTTACTGACATACTGCAGTGGGCAAATGTGTGCTCTCAATGTGCAGTCCTACCATACACACACACACACACCCCCTGACCTCCGTTACATATAAACCCCCCCCAGCATACCAGAGTGGTGGTGGTAGGGCGAGCTGAGCCCTGAGCTGGACAGGCCCAGCTGAGTGAGGGTGGAGGCCAGGCTGCCTGTGCTGCTGCCCCCAGCCAGGGGGTTCCCGGGGCATCCCGGGTAGCCTGGCTCATCCTGGTCCAGCGGCGTAGGCAGCGGGGAGGGGAAGTGCAGGCTGGACAGGTCTGGCAGGGAGCCGCCCGTGTTGAGGGTGGGGGGCACGCTGTGGGGAGGGGCCGACGGCTGCTCATGGGACTGGAAGATACTGGGGGGGAGAGACAGTCAGCTAGCCTGCTAGACAGTTAGCCTGCTAAGGGGACAGTTGGCTTGCTAAGGTAACACTTAGCTGGGGGAACAGTTAGCTAGGTGGACAGTTAGCTTGATAGGGACAGCGTTAGTTAGCTAGGGGGACAGTTAGCTTAATGGGGACACAGTTAGCTAGGGGGACAGTTAGCTAGATAAGGGCACAGTTAGCTTGCTGGAAGGACAGTTGGCTAGGGTCACAGAAAGTTAACCAGGAGGACAGGGAGGAATCAAGGCGTCTCCATGGAGACAAGACTTACTTGATGCCCGGGACTTCACAGGATTTAGGTCGAGACATCAGCAGGGGGAGCTAGAAAGACGACACTGGTTAGACAGGAGGGGTTCACACTTATAATGACACCATGATGTGCTGCCACGGACCTTATTGGTATCCCAGGCGTTCAACAGCTTCCCTTCATCCAGGACATTCTCCTCTATGGGGGGAACAGGGTACGGGAACACTAGAGGGACAAACGCATGAGAGGTCACCTCTGAAATCACCCAGAGGGATCAACTATGCGCACATAAAGATACTTACTTCTCCTGGTCTCTCTGTCAGGCTGACCTGGAGGAAAAGACAGACAGGGCAGAGTTACAGGTGTTGTTTGCCTGCATGCCTGTCTGTCTCCCTGCCTGTCTCCCTGCCTGCCTGTCTCCCTGCCTGTCTGTCTGTCAAGGCTAATGTCACTTCTACTTCTCTCTTTAGCATCCACACAGCCACCTGGATGGAGGACCAATCAGAGGCCAGTGGGTGTGGCTAACTGCAGTCATGTTGAAGTCCAGCCTTTGTTTCTAAAAGTGCTAGAGCTAGATGAAGAGATGCAAACATTTGTAGCAATGCTGATAGTTAAAGGCTGCTCTCATAGTGTCCACTAAGGCGTTCATTTTGATTAATTACGCATAAATCGCTTCAGAATGCCTAAAGACGATCAGAAACGCCATATCTTGATTATTACTAATTCTGTATACTGTATGTCATGACTATCATACTGTGTATTTGTTATTAATTTGTGGATTGTGTAGATATCCTGTACTGTCTCTCCGGTTGGCAAAATAATTTCCCCTTGGGGATAAAGATTTATTGACTAAATGTACGCATATTAAAGTATAACTGCACCCTATAATGTGTTTTTTAGCTCTAAACAAAGTGATAGGATTGATCTGTGATGAGAGACAACAATGCTGGTGTAAATATTGACTAAATCCCTGTTTTTATTTGATTTTATTAATCACCATTTCATAGGCTGAAAACAGAACTACACGTCATATCCGTAAAATAAATGTAAAAAATCCCCGAGGACCTGGCTGGTTTTCATCAGCACACTTAGTACGCTCATACGTTATCAAATTAAAATGTTAACGTTCACGTTAATGGCGGTCCCCCTCTCAGCCCCTCCCCTCCGAAAGTGGGCAGCAATTGTTGTTAACAAGAGCGGTTGTTGCTTTGTGGCGGGAAAATTTGTAGGGGCAGTTTGCAGTTGTCATTGGGAATACTGTACAAAACTATTTCTATGGTTACACACCGCAATAACCACCCTGGTACGCTTCATTCTGCCTCGCTAGAAAACAACTACATCCAATTGTAGCCCTGTGAGGTCAACCACACACACGTCCTTGCTTCATCTGTGTTGATCTCTGAACGAAGGGAAAACGCTATTTTGCTTTGGGAGGGAAGCAAATGTGTGATTTGCTCCTTCTCTCGCATAGGAAGTGAGCGAGAGGCGAATATTGGCCGCTGTCAATTTCACGCGTGTGTGCCGGTAGCCTATGCTGCAGAGAATTCACCTAGCGTAGATGAGAACTCGTCTGATACATATATATACATATACTAGGGCTGGCCCCAAATATTCGATTATTCGGGTATTCGTTTGTTTGGTATGTATTCGATTTCAATATTGGGAT
>JAODLL010076753.1:0-16056 GCA_026546735.1 Forbesichthys agassizii | reverse complement strand
TCGTCTTATATTCAGGGTCGTCCTATATTCGGACCAATACGGTATAAGAAGCTACAACCGGCTAATATGGGGCTGGGAGAATTTGTGCTTAGATAGCGCACGCCCTAGATCAGACGTCATATTCGATGGGCTAGCCTCATGAAAAAAATAAAATGTAAACAGTTTGCAGTACCGGCGGTTTCTTTCCACGGCCTCCAGTTGGGTTAGCAACACCGCGGTATTCAAATTTTGCCGTTATCGAGACAGCCCTATTGAGCGTCCACCTGAAGTTATGTGTGCCGCGTCTACATATGTAAATATGAGCAGCCATAACTAGCTATATTCAGACTGATTGGTCGATCACCCTTCAGCGCCATAGAACTAGAAGTACCGCGCCCATAGAGGTGCGCAGCCGCTGGAACTATAGTGTGCGGCAGGATGTGCGCAGAGGGGCGTTTACAAGATCAGACATTTCTTAATGAGAACGTGACACACAGTGCTTGCCCATTAGCACTTTGGGATTTCTTCTAATGTAAAGTGCATTACAAATAAAATGTATTATTATTATTATTATTATTTAAATCACTAATTTCGCTGTATAACAATAGGCCACAGGCTGTGTATCTTTACCTGTATTGGTTTGTCTCAACTCTAACAGGCATGCCAAGTTAGAAAATCTAACGTTAGACAGCTAAAATGTATTTATTGAACTTAAATGTTGAATAAAAAATAAATAAAAAAAGCCTATAGCATCTCAGTGATGTCATTCTCTGCTCAATATGCAATTACTCCACTAGATCATTTCAGCAGAAAGAAAATTAAGCAAAATAGAGTGCAGCTTTAAGATCAGCAAGATCCAGTTTCAAAATAATATCATAATAATAATATAAGTAACATAATAAGTTAGCAAACTGAGATGAATTCAGGTGAACAAAACAATAGTTTCACACGCCTGCAGTATCATCAATCCTGATTTGGACTGACGTGATCTTGGCCGCCCAGTCCTTTAGCACACAACTGCAACCCCCCTCCCACACACACACACACGGACACACACAGACACACATAACCTTGAATGCTGGAGCTGTTCTTCATTCACACGTTCCATCCCCCACCTAGTGAGGAGGAGACCCTCGATGATCCCCTATGAGATTGTCTTTTTAAAAAAGGTATAGCAATTGTAAGCTAATTGTACCCTAATGTACTTATTGTCATATTCACCACATATCTCCCCACATTTCACAAGATAACCGTTCTCTGTGCGTGCTGAAAAAATAATCTGGAACATCTTTCTACACAAGCCTGGCTCTGTAAATAAGAACACAAAAAGAGTGTCAAACAGCGCTCACAAGAACAATGCCACTTGGCTTCACAATGCATTTCCAATGTGTGGGACAGAACTTCTGAGGGAGTTTGTTTCTATTTAAGCTCAGAGCTGTGGAGAATGACGGACCCTGTTAATGGTGTCAAGAGACAGAGTCCCTTCCAATGTACGAACCACAAATGAATGAATGAAGGTTCACTCACAATGGCTGGCAAGCAGAGTAGCTTGGTGCTAATGGTACAGTGGCTTGGCTGTGTGCAGGACTCAGACAATGTCCCAGTGTTTCCAGTCCAAATTCAATGTGATAGTTGCGTCTTTCCCGTCCCCTCACTTAATAGACTAATTGTGTTTGTGGAGAAGCTTTTTTAATACAGTATTTGGTGCAATTTCGCCGATATTTTGAAAAGGTATAGTACACTAGCTAAACTCAAACTCACATCGAAATAAAAACACCTCTCCCTGCAATGCCATACGGTGCTACCTCAGACGCTCCGTCCCACACATTGGAAAGGTATTGGTGATGGTTAGGAGGATAGGATATTGTTGTTGTGAGCAGTGTTCGAAAGCAAAACAGTGTTGTTTATCCAACAGCTGTTTAATCCATTTCTCTTCACATATGTACGCAAAATACATACGGTATATTGTATACTGTATAAAAGGCAATGGTATGCAATAAGTATAAAATGCTGTTTTAGCAATTTCCCTTTATATGTGTGCCTTTGTGACTTTGAGCCTTTGTGTTTGAGCCGTGCCGATGCCAGGTGTTGTTGTGGTGTAGCTGAGTGACAACTGTGATCCCGAAGGAAGGTGACAGGGTGATAAATCGTGACACTTCTGCCCCCCCCCCTCGACGGACGTCTGCCACATAAATATGAAGCCATTCATTATATGTTTGTCATTTGTTTTTAGTAAAGGCATTTATTGTACTTAAGGTTATTATTACTTATGATCTATTGTATTGTTACAGGATACCATGGCTAAAATGATTGATAATTTAGGCGTAATTACATTTTATTTAATACATATTCAGCAGAGGGGTATGCTTACTGATAATCAACAGCTAATAAACTGAATCCTCGTTTTCACAACCAATTTGATTCGCTGATAATTGTAATCCATCATGTTGAGCCATAGAAATCAATGGCCAGAACCCAGGAGTAGTGCTGTCTGTAGCAGAGCTCACGGTCGTCATTATGATAAATGACTCAATCAGCTCAAGCCCGGGATGGCACACTGTAGCATGCACACAACTTGGGGGAGCTTGGTGCAAAACTTTCTCCCCGCCATACGGACGGACACGCACCCTGTTTTACATCCCCCAACCTCTGGGGAGGAATTATACGTCTCGCTGAACGGAGAGATTGTTTGGGAATAACAAACCGGCTGCGTGTGTTGGCTTTATTACATGGCAGACACTGTTGGAATGGGTAGGTTATGAAGAGGAATAAGGCTCGCTGCTGCTACTGTATTTAAACCATTATTGATACTGCCATGAAACTCAATAATAATAGGTCTGTTAAAATAGCAGCAAACAACTTTCCCGTGTACAGATATAGTGGAGTGATGGAGTCCTGAGCAGAGAATGACACTCCCTCTGTGTGTGTGTGTGTGTGTGTGTGTGTGTGCATGTGTGTGTGCGTGTGCGCATGTGTGTGTGTGTGTGCATGTATGCATGTGTGTGTGGCCCACAAAGCATTCATTGTTTTGATGTGATATACTTTTGCTCTAGTGCGCCATCTAGTGGTAGAAAGTCATACAGAGCCAATATATTGTGAAATGACGATGGACATGTTATCGTACAGTATTCCAGAACTTTATGTATTTAATGTTCTGTATTACGCATATTGTTGCTTTATTCATAAATAATTCTAAAGTTCAGCTCTTTTCACTAGGTGAGTGGGAAGGAAATAATGTGCATTGCATCAATCAATGTGAACATTCATTTAAATGTGTATTTGGTGAAGAATGCGTTAACTAATTTAAAGGAGCTCAGGGTTTGGGTAAAACCTCATTAATGTGTAGAATCCAACAGATGGGGGCTAGTTTGATAAAGGACTATATTAGTCAGATATGTTAAATCATAATATGTATGGCTTCAGCACCTTTTAAATGTTAAAATGTTAACATAAGATTACATAACTGTGTTTATATACAGATATTCAAAATGAACATAATCTGCATTGGCGCTTGTTATATTAAAAAATATAATATATTGCTGTATCACCAACGCTATTGATCCATCAAATAACAAAAGCCACACTTCTCATCTAGTTTGAGTGACAGCACCTGCTTTTTATCTCTGACATTGCAGCTAGATTCCCCAGATGAGTTCAGTGATCTTGGTCAGATGTAGCAATAATGGCCACCAGATGCCCAGGTCCCCCGATACGTGGTTGGCTTCAAAGCAAGCGTAAATGTCATCCTGATAGCTGCTCAGGTAATTAGGGGAAACATAATCGCAACACACACACAAGGTTCTATAGTGAAGCTGCGTGGCCTTAACAATATCCTCCCTGGAAATCCAACTAGACTGCCCACATAATAACACATTCTTCAACATTTTAGTTATTGTATGGAAAAATGTGATGGAAAGATTGTTAAAATCTAAACTTGACCAAAACAAAATCACCTCTCCCTTCAATTTGATAGTGTGCTCCCTCAGAAGCCCCGCCCACTACATTAGACACACATTGCCAAGGCTGAGATAGTGTTGTGTGGTGGGTTTATTTTGTGTTCCCATTTTACAGAGCCTGGGCTTTGTAGAAACACCAGATTATTTTTTCAGCATGCTCACTAAACAGACTGCTGGCAGACTGTGAGAAGGTATTCACTGATTCTGGCAAAAAGTGTATTATCTTAATTGCTCACTACACCTTTAATTAAACATAAATTGGTCCTGAGCAATTATGTTTGGTTTATTTATTTGCATTTAGAGAGAGAAAATTATATAAGATAAGATATAAGATATTAATATTGGCAGGACATTATTGCATAAACAAAAACACACACACAGGACACTAATAAAGATTAATGGTTATATTCCGCAGAACACGTGTCATTAAGCATCAACAGGCATCCTTAGAGGCGATCAGGATATTGATGCCTTTATGCCTGAGGTTAATGTACTGGAAAACCATGGGGAATCAGCCAGTCAACATTCCAGTCAACATTTCACAGATTAAAGTCGTTAGCATTATGGATTAAAATAAAGCCGTGATTGTGTGTACAGTGTATTTAATTAATGTAATCTCAAGGTCTCCGCATGTTCTCGTAGGCTACGATAACAATAATGCGATGTTCACTGGTTGATATTGCAGTTTGTGTTAAAAGTAAGAGGAAGTAACTTTTAAGCAAATTTCTTGGCAGGACAATGTGGAAAGAAATCCCATTAAATCATCAATGATTAGTAATAACTTCACGTGAAAAAGATCGACCAACAACGTGGATGGACATGACACGGTGGTCTCTCAAACACCTATACACGGACAGGAAAGGATAAGGGGTAGTAGAGAGAGAAAAAAACTTACCTGGGAAGATATGCATAGCAAACACCCATGAGAGGACGAGGAGACAAACAGAATTATACATTCTTCCAAGACTGTGGATTCAGGCGCTCGTCTCGGATAGCTTCCCACAAAAATACGTCTTCCTGTGCTGCCCCGAACACAACGCTGTTTTTATGCTGCTAGACGTCAACCTTATTCTCTCACACCTTCCTTTCGCCTGAACGGAGATGCTTTGGAAATCCAACAGAACTTGGTGAGGCAAATAGCGGCTTGTTTGCACAGAGCGACTGGTACTCTGCAGGGTAGCGGGGAGTTTGTGTGGGAGGGAGGGGATGTCTTCGTTCCACTCACATTGGCCGAAGCGGCTGTCCGTTATTCGTGAACAGTCTCGTTTTGTATTTGTTTTACTTTTCGTTCCCCGACTCTGCTTTTATCTACCATCCCATTGACAACATTGCAAGGGTGATTATTTACATCTGCCACGCTCTTACATTGTGATAGCCGTTTATAAACACAGAGACGGATTCATAAGTGCCCAAATCTGCAGTTCCTCGAATGGCCACTTGAAGGTGTCTCCAAAAGCGAGTCAGTCTCCAAATGTTTGTTAGAGCAAGATAAAGGTTGGCAGTTCAATCATACTGTATGTAAGGACGTTTTATTGAAAATTTTGAGTCTGTCAAACGATTTTTTTTTTAATTATTCACTTTTAATTGCACACTTTACATAATTAACTGCAATTAACATATCACATATTTTTACATCTTCACAATTTAACCTTTCATGTTTTTTTCCAAAGGTGATATATTTTCATGACACGATATGACACCAAAAGAGGACAGAGTGTAAGTGTATTAAAAATATGAACTACATGTATAACCCTTATTGCATTACATTCTATATATTTTTAATAATGTCTGGGTTATTTATGTTTTCCTTTAAATAAATAGACCTATCATACATTGATGCAGAAAAGGCACAAATTGTTCAAAAATAATTCGCCATGCAGTAAATTAAGTGTTTGATACTCAAACTTTCAAAGACCCCCAGACCCCTGCTTTATATATCTCTCTATCCATTTCCCTGTATGGGGGTTTAATTTTTATATAACTAATCAGTTAAAAATATACCAAGCCACACATCCACACGTTATTTTGGATAGCAGGCGGCACTATGACGACAACCAGAGCCTATGTTTGAGAAGAAATGTTTACCAAAGATACTGGAATAATAAGAGCTTCCAGTCTCTTATTAATACGTGGGCGTGTCACCAACAGATTTAGCTGTGAAGGCTGACATACGCAGCCAGACAGATACATACATCGATGTGGCCTGAAACAAAGTCAATTTACCCCAAAACAAGTATACAAATACTGTTGTGGCCTCAGATTTGGGAATTTATACTCAAAACACCAATGAACACCCCCAGATAGAGATAATCGGCATTATTATAGTGAAATCCACATTGATATGCATGGAACACAGGGTATTTTCTGGTCTGCATACATTATGAAAAGCCATAGCCTGGCTATGGCTTTTGTGATTATTGCTCTCAGTTCAATTTAGCTGAGATTATAGAATGGAAATCCTGTTTGCATTAGCGTACTGTATTCACACCCACCCTGATGGTGGACCAATCAGGGTGGGTTACTGAGATGACGTTGAAGTCAAGCGTGTTTCTAAATGGTGGTAGAGCTAGATGAGGCGATGAAACAATGAAACAAAGGTCACGATATCATAACACCTACACGGGATGTGGCGTAACGTTGCTGGTGTGTGGCGAGATCCAAAGAGGGAGTCTTCCTGCTGCTAATGCTAATGATGGAAGTAAAATATAGTACAATTGATCTACGCACAGAAAATAAGGACGTTTGTGAACACTTGTGAGGTCAGCTTGGGCGTGCTGTTCGAGTGAGAGCAGAGCACAGCCTGACCCACACAACCACGATGGCTGACTTGTGACACATGCTGGTTGAAGAATGGGATGCCATCCCACAGCAGTGTGTTACCATGGTGACCAGCATGAGAGGAGGTGCCAGGCTGCTGTATATGGTTCTTCCACACCCTACCAACACTCCTGTTTGTTAAATGAACACATTGTAAATTATTACCAATATGTCTGTATCTTCAGATTTCAATCATCCAATCAAACACCAAACAAGAGTCAACAGCAAAGAAAAGCTGTTTGGTGATGTCAGAGAAGATTTGGCTAATATTTCATGGGCACAACCCACATACTCATCTCTGCTGCTCATCCCACTAATGAATGTTCCTTACTGATGTGACACTATTTATAAAATATTTATATATATATAAAAGAGGAATAATCAGGCATTCCAATGGTATAAGCTAAGAAGCATGGTTATCTAATCTACCAAACACAAAGTTAATTTACTTTGTGTAATGTTTATTATGAGCACATTTTAGTGTATATATACAGTAGCACCACCATTAGTAATGTGTTGCATGACACATATATCTTATATGTTAGTGTAATTGGTTGATTGTTGTTTAGGTTTTTGAGTTTTATTATCCGATTAGATCTTAGGAGATAATCACACACACATAAACACAATCATCTCTAAAGCTGATATGATCTTAGTAGGATGTTAGAGCTGATTGAGCACATTTTCTGTGATCGGTGAACTGTACACTAAAGATATAAACACCAAGAGCCACCCCGCCCACTCAGGCCTAACAATCCTGTCGGGGAGACGCCAGGTGTGATCTGCAGTCTCCAGACCGTCCTGGGAAGACGAGCACATGTTTAATAAGACACACGAAAGGTGTAGTCAGTGATTGTAAGCAAATACAATTTTTTAGTTTTGCTAATTTCAGCAAATATCTCCTCTGTGATCTGAAATAAATAAGATAATCGGAAAAGATTGGTCCTGATATGCACATGAAAATGTGGCATGTGCATGCAAGCGTTTGTGTGTGCTGTGCCCAAACATGCTCTGTAGTCTGACAGACTGAAAAGAACTCTGTCGGTATGTCCTGGATGTAGTGAGCTCACCTGGGTGAACCTGCTGTGGTGGTATGAACGTACCACACGCAGTACAGAGACCCAGCCCCATATAAGATTAATGTCACACCATCTGTGGTCCTTTCTGACGCTAAACCCAGTGGCTGGAGAAATAACGACCAGTGTTGGGCAAGTTACTCAGCAATTGTAATAAGATACTAGTTGCTTATTACTTCTTTAAAATGTAGTAATATTACTTTACGTATTTCTGGGTATTAAAAGTAATTAGTTACATTACTATATTACTTTCACAATCACTACCCTGTCTCGCACCTACCGAATAATGACAACCTGCGTAGCCAGCTCATGTAATTGAATCCTCTTTATTGGAACAATAGGAGTCAGCAATCAGTGAAAACATTCCAGCCTCTCAAACCAGATGATTGACAGGTTCAATTAGCCTACCCTAAATTTGCTTGGACTAGAAATCTCGTTCTTTGAACACAGTAATGCAGCATTATTTGGATTAGTAATTGTAATATTATTACTGTTTAGGAAATAATAATTAGTTACACTACTAGTTACTGAAAAAAGTAATAGTATTACAGTAACTAGTTACAAGTAACTTGTAACTGATATGATATGATAACATGTTGTATGATGTAAAGTTACAGCATTTAGCAAAAGCTTTCTTACCCTAAAGTGACAATCAGTACATGTGTCATTAGCATAGTAGACCAGTTGTCGTGGGCAACCAACATTATGTTTGGAAAACTAACAGCAGCTCGTCACCCTGGCTAACGTACATGATCTCTTAACACATGTAACGGTAGCCAGCAGGTAGCTGTGCAGTGAAGCTAATCCTCACTCTCTGACACCTCATAGGACGCTATTGCAACGCAGGATGGGCACATGGGTTTTAGCTGGCTTTTAGAGCAGCTGCTCTCTGCGTGGGATGTCGGGGTTTGATTCCCTGAGGAGGACAGACGATCTCCATCACATATACACTACAATTTCAAGAAGTGATTGCTTACTTCTCGAGAGAAAGTGCTAATAGCGTAAAAGCTTAGCAATCACAGAACATGGAAGGAACCTGGTGTGATATCAGCACATGATAAATCATGCTGAGTATCATTGTGTCAAACGTACGGAATGTTTACCAAGTTAACATAACTTTTAAATACTCTTACACCAAAATAAAGTACACTAAAGGTATTTCAAAGTGATGGACCCACTTTCGAAGCAGTGTATTAATGGCAATATGGTACAATTACATAAGTTGCAAAATGTTCTGACATTTTATGAAGTAAACTCTATACCACGCTCTTTCAAGTGGAACATGTTGAATTCATGGGCGGTGTGTGGTTGCACAGACATGTTATCCACTGGAAAGGGTCTGCCAGGCACCCCTAACTGTCACCTCCGCCCCAATGTCTAATATCTTACAATTGACCTAGAGTCAATATTGAAACCATTTCGGAATTAATTGGGTACATCTAGAGTACAGATATGCCCATGCCATACAAATGACCTGTGGCATAGGGCCTTGGAAACGCCCCTAAATGTGTTTCCGCTGATCTTTTTCCATACAGCCACCAGCTGGCCACCGTTACACAGAGCACATAATGTCGAAAGCGGCTGAGACTACAACCTCTTTAGCTTTCTTTCTCTCAAAACAAAGTTCTTGAATTGTCCTTAATACAGTCCAACAGTTTATTCATAACTGTGCACCATTCACTGGGGAAATACTGTCTCAGCTGCTAGTAGACCCATAAGCTAGCCCATAAGCTAGCCTAAACCATTCTGCTGCTAGAACAGTACGGATGGTATTGGGCATATGAGGACCGCAGAGCACAATGCAAGCTACTGCAGGTCCACCTATAGGTCTACAATGTAGGCAATATTTCAGTAGGCTACATATTGACATGACCTAATGTTTACCAACTTACAACTGTTGATTATATTACCTGTTGATTACATAACAGCTATCGACAATGGCACTACGCTCGTTACGCTGTCGTTACAAATTAAGAATTGTACTTCCTGTTGCCACAAATGATGATGTAGCAATTACAATTGTCTGACAATCCAGTTATGTTATGGCCACATCATTTAGTAAACTACACTCAAAAACAGCTGTAGTCTGTACTTCTAACCCATGGGGAAGGCACACAACTTGTATATTCCAGTTATTACACAAGCGTGCTACTTTATAATAATATATGCGCTATTTTCCATTGCTATTCCAATGTTGATCACATTAGGTGATGTTGCATTGACCCAGTATGTGAAGATTAGAGTTTCAATGTGTGCATATCACCAATCGTATTTGTTCAGGGTATAGACCCAATAAAAATGGTAATGTAATGTCATAAAGGTTTACCTGACGGAATACAGAACGAAGAACAAACAATAGGCTATATAAAGACAAGACAAATTAGGTAAGAGTGAGAAAGATATGACAAATAAATACATAGTGGAAAAACATTTTGCCTCGAGGTCATACATATTTGAAATCAAGCTTGCCCAATGCAAACACACCATCGTATACAAGATGTCATAATAAAGTATAATCATATATACTGTAGTTGTTCACGCTGTGTCACCAGACACTAGTAGGCTACTGTAACGGTTCACACACACAAGACTGGCGTGGAAACGTTTATAGGAGTTTTAATAAGGAACACACAACAGCAGTAAACACAAACAACAACCCACGGGGGAAAATACACAAAGCAGGTGTGAGGACAAGGGAGGGCTGTCACGGCGCCCTGACCGGCGGTCAGCGCCCCGGCGAGGGGACGGCCTGATCACACCCGGGACCTGGATGTGACAAGTGCAAAAATGACCACAACTGTTTGTTTCTCATATTGACAATGAGTGGCTAATCCTTCTAGGGATATATTGAACTGTTACCCTTGTAGCGTCATAAACCGAATGAGCCCTCGTGCTAATCATGCTTAAGCATACATTAGCATTAACCCATACTATGCTGTTGATTCCTCTCCACCTCAGTACGACAAGAAACTTTAACCGGATGTAATCTGTACTAATGTTACGTTTAAGGAAATATACCTTTAAGTTATTTGTATGACAAACCAGCATTAATGTATTATTAATATCAGTATCTCTGCTTTGGCCTTTAAACATACCATACATTTTGAGCTAAACCAAGAATATGCAAACTACACAGACCAATGAGCTGCCACAATACTAACAAACAAATGTGCTACTATTGATAGACCCTCGCTTCTCATCTCAGACAAATGCATGTGAAGCCCAGGGCATTCATTTGACTGTCGATGCAAAAATCTGCATTGTGTGAAGTCTCTTGGCGAGTCACTTTCTTCCCTGATAAGAAAACCGCTGAAGCCCGCCGCGTCGACTTTGACCTTATTTTGCCATTTTCATCAAGTAGGAGATAAATCAATTCGCACATAGGCTGGATCTACGTTTCCCAGGGTGCACTGCTTCCTATTCTGGCCATTGGCATGAACCAAGTCTGGAAGTAAACCTGCTTTGTATTATAATCTACACCATTAGCATGCGTGCCTCAAAATTGTAGTGGAAATTGCTGTTAAAAGATGTGGCTCATTAGAGATGCAGTGTTATTTGGCCTACTGTTTTTGTTTACCTTTTATGTCAAGTTTGTGTTAGAAGTTGAAGACAAGGGAAATACATAATGTAATTATACAGTATGTAAGGCAATGGCCCCCTAACCACAGATATAAAACACGCGTAAATACAAGCGCACGGCAGCAGCATATTTAGTTTTAGTGAAGAATGCATTTGCTAGTGAAGAATGAAGAATGATTCACCAAGAAGACAAGAGACCATTTTTAAAATAAAATGACAGCTCATGAATATTACAGAGCATGTCCAAACATCCCAACTTTCCCAGAAGTTCCGTGAGTCTCCCGCATTTCAATAGCGGCTCAATCACGCCCGCAAAAAGTATCAAATCTCTCTGCACAAAGACGTTGCCTCGAGGAGGAGGGGAGGGGTGGCAGGTTTGGATGTCTGCATTTCATTAAAGGTGGTCTATTTTAAACATTAATATAGCAGAAACTCTTTTCTACGCAGATACAGTATACAGTAGTACAGTAATAATATAATAATAATAATAAACGTTATTTGTATAGCACCTTTCATACACAATGTGCAACTCAACGTGCTTTACAGTTAAAAACATTTGAAAAAAGGATGAAGGGAAGAAATGCAATTATTCAAAAAGAAATATGAAACAATGAAAAACTAGGTAAAAGCCATAATAACATTTAATTAAATAAAAAAATATTATTGTATTGGAGTTTGGTGGGACTCTAACCCACCGTGATTCCAACCCAGGCGTTTGGTGGGATTCTAACCCACAATGGCGTCGTGAACAGAGACTCTGTGTTGTAATCCAAGCTTCCCGCTGGATGACACAAGTCCTTGTGTGCCCATCGGCTTCAAGGCTGGCCCTGGAGGCCTAATCTGGCAGAGCCAGCTTTTACTCGCCCAGGTCGGGCACAGCGCTGGGCTGCGATCACACATGCCCAAATGAAAAACGAAAGTACCACCTTCCAATGTGAAAATCATTATCAAAGCTTCTTCCATTCCATCCTGCCTCGATAAGAAAACTAAATCCAATGGCAGCCCACTTTACTGTTGGTTGAGGATGCGCATTTAGGTCAAAGTTCATTAGTGGTGAACTCTAGACGAAATGCCCTGATTTGAATATGAGGCAAAATGCTGTAAAGCACTTTGGATAAAAGCGCTATATTAATGCATTGACCCTTTAAATGTTTACATGCCAGAGAGACACTTGTGTAGGAGACATTCACGGAAGCACATATGCATCGCTAACTGAAGCTCCTCTCAGTGCATTCCCTGAGAATGAAAAGTGGACGTCACTGTTCCCTTTCCCGTCTGTGACTCTACGTCATGTCTCTCTCCTCCAGCTCCAGCTTCTGAATGAGATTTGTGTACATTTCTGTGATACAAATGACCCTCACAGACAAAGACAATCCCCAACCTCACTCTCCGCACTGAGCGCAGATCTTGTGCGCGGCCTTGACAAGTGCAACTGATAGAAATGTTCTCGTTGCCATGCAACTACATCAAGAGAGTTCCTCACTTTACCGAAATATCCCAAAGGCTACCATGGCAACCTGACAATAACTACTGTTGTCCTGAACATCTGACGAAAAACAGAGGGTGCCACTTGTGTGGTCCCAGCATTGTAGGGCCTTGGTGTGGTTCTTGAGTGGGATGCCTAACAATGGCAAGCTTGTGAAGACATTGAGGAGACAACGGTCCCTTTGAGCTCCCATGGGTGTGTCTAAACATGAGGTGTGGTCCGGAGGCTGTGTTGGCGCTTTGATATCTTGAAGCAGCGGAAAGTGATTGCACGATAGACCAACCAAAACCTTGTCTGAGGACAATGGTGCATTGTCAATTTCACTATTATTATTATACATTAACAAGATAGCGTTACGTCGAGACGGAGAGGTGAGGACAGATGAACGAAAACAGCGATGCAGGGAGGTCAATGAGCCACACGGCTTGACGTTTAATTAAACACACAAAAATACTGGCTAAACTTTACGAAATACTACTGTTATTGTGTCACGAATTGCTGTTTTAAGAGATTTTGAAGAGAGAATATATAGGTTTCAAATCTGTGTCAATTTATCAAGATGGAGTCTAGTTTAAAATGTGCTACAACTATTCCGTAGATGTGAGGTCCCGCTTACAGGCCACCGGCTATCAAATGTTCAGTTTTGTCATCCCTAGGTATTGCGCAATAGCCTAGAACGATAGCCAAAAATATGCATCTCAAAATGAGCAATCTCAAAATGAGCTGGCTACACAGGTTGTCATTTTTAGGAAGGGGCGAGACAATTCCTGAGTAACTTGCCCAGCACTGGTTACGGGGATGTTGTTTGTTTCCATGTAGTATTTGGGTTTTTAAAGCCCTTTGAGACTGTAATGCTACATAACTATTATATATACTGTATATAAATATATAACTCAAATTGACTTAATTTTACTTTATTGACTAATTTCAGTATTTATTTTAATAAGCAGTAACCAATATTTACCACATATGTACAAACTGCCAGACTTGAGTCATTTAGTTTCCCAACCATTTCCACAGTGCAGGTTTCATGTTTGGCTAGTGAGTTATGTCGCTGGTCGTCTACTAATGTTAACTCTCCAGTGTTTCATTAGTCTTCTGCAAGGATGCATTGATCTGCATGGTGTAGGAGACACTCTGATGCTCCAAAGAGCAGGAAACCCACCTTGCCATCGATTCATTGTGTTGCTTGCCATTCATTTCATTCAGTAAATGCTATTTTAGCCAAGCGGAGCTCACACACACACACACACGCACATGCACGCACACACGCACGCACGTCTTCTTTGGCATCTGGCCACACTGAATGGGGATGGCAAGGTCAACAAGACAGTAAAATGAATTCCAGGATTTAATATTTATTTTCCCTCAAAGTGATTTAATAAAACACGTCTTTATGAATGCTATGTTATGCCTCATATTATAGGAGGCCCAATAATTGGAAACAGAAAGCATCACTCTACACAGGTCCCTTTATGTATTATATTAAACATTTATGGACCCAACCCAACTGCCATTTTTGATCAATTTCTTCCTTCTAGCTTGGTTTAAAACGTTGGTTTAAATCATTTGGTTTTAGTTTGAGTTGCACGTTTAACATGCCCTGCTGTATTGGCTGGCTGACTGGGAGAAAGATAGGTAATGGCGGACTGGCTTCATTTTCGCATGGTTTGCTCTCAAATCTCAAAACGCACTGTTTCTATCATGATCTACTGTGTCATAGTACACCGTAGATGGTCAAGTTGGCATAAATCATATAGCTCGATGCTGTCCAGAAAAATATACTGGTGAATAAAGATTCAACAGATCATTGTAAGTGAGTAAAACATTAAATGACAGTATTTAAGACATATCTTTGTTAGCTCCATCAAGCTATTTACAGAAGAACTGGAAAGGTTGTGTTTTGTTCCATTATTTCTTTCGTTGTCCTGGCTACACAAAGACTTTTTTTTCTCCAATGCCATTAAAATAGAACGAAACTAAACAACACTGTGCCAAGAACTTTTTAAAACAAATGCTTCTTGAGTTTGACTACAGAGGAACGGTTTCCACGTCCTGCTCTGGAGCACTGGATGTGACTATCGGCCCATAGCGCGGCGATAAGTGGCGGTTTTATTTTATCAGCATGGTAAATCAAATTGTCTGGTTGTTTGTGTGAACCTGTATGAATGAAGAGAACTTGAGCAGTGTCAGTGTCCTCCCAGGAGTTTCAATAGTTTCCGCAAAACCTGAATGTTTCACCTTGGCAGATCTATTTTGTATGGCATTCTAAAACCATTCACTGTGCAATATGCAAAAATGTACTGTAAATTGGAACAGAAGAAAATGATTACTGTATTAGACTGTATGAGACGCTTACAAGTAACTTAGATTTAGAAATAAAAAGACATCACAGAGAACGTTTCCAACCACCGGCATCTCAAATGCCATCGTCGTTGTCTTGTTTTACAGCGGTTGGCAGCTAGCTCAGTGGTGCCTTGCCACAGGGCGTGGAACTTTCCAGCTGTAGTTTGAAACCCGTTTGATCTCGGCTTGTGTGTGTGTGGGATGGGGCGGGGGGTCCTAATATCTCAGCAACCATCTGCAGTACCCAACCCTGGGCCTCAGATGTGATCAGAATACATAGCATCATCAACAGATGCTGCGTGAAAAGATGCACGGTAGCTTGCATTTCTCCAGTTCTATGTTATTAGTCAGAGGGAAAAGTCAAGCAGAGGACCATCTATGACACTCCTCGTTGAATATAAACATGACCTGACCTTCAAAACAGCCCATAATTCATTCCCCTGGTTTCTCTTTTTTGTTGTTTTTTTGGATGGATGACATCTGCAGGGCGCAGAACCTAACCAGTTGCTAGCTCACTGCAGGAGCACAACAATGACCCATCTCACTCCCCCCCGGCCCCCATCCCGCACCACCAGGCTTTCCCCTCTTCCCCACACGCACCAGAAGTAAATGGCCTCACACAGCTGATATGGCCATCTTTGGCATGGCGTCGCAGGAGGGTTGGAGCGTGATGAGGTGTTGAGTCTTCATGTGGGACCATTAGCTCCTCTCTCCTGCTGCTGCACAGACATATGACACATTATAGAGGAGACAGACCGCTTAGAGAGTCCTCAATAGAACTCTATGGGAGAAGTACCAGAGACATTATATAGAGGAG
>JAODLL010076732.1:0-16059 GCA_026546735.1 Forbesichthys agassizii | reverse complement strand
TGGCAGAGACCCCCCCCCCCCCCCTCCCCACCACTTCCACTTCATTTCCAGTACACGCTACATGTTCCCCACCCCCCACACCCCTCCACCTATCCTATTGTGGCCCATGCTGATGGATGCTGCCATATCACCTCTCTCTCTCTCTCTCTCTCTGAACGCTCCCATAACACTGGGCTCTGTAATGCATGACACAATCTGTATACATCCTATTAATGTGAATGAACTTGTTTCGCCACACGAGGTGAATTTCAGCTAAATCTGTCTCACATACAAGCTGACCGGCTGTGCTTTACGGTGGCCATGTACACTGGCGGGTACAGTACTCGTCATGAAACCCTGTTAGTAACACTGAGCCCGGTTCCAGTTGTAACACGCATCACTCTTTAGAAGGCAACAACTTATCTCCAAGCCATGCACATCCTCGTGAGGCTCAGGAGAATTGCACTTGAAAAACGATGTTTGCTTTCTGTTCACCCACCACAGTCTCCAACTAATATTTAATCTCTTTTACACAGTCTTTTGTACACACTCTCTGCATTGCTATCAATCACGTTTTTAATTTCATGTATGAATATGTGATTTATGTGGCCCAGGCGCGGCCTATAAATCTATTTTGTGGAGGGGGAGCCTAAGAGAGCTGATGTTCCTTTATTGATTGTCTGAGTTAATAGTGTTTGTTCTTTATAGCTGATCTCAGGAAATAAAGCAAATAAATAGTTCTGAATGAGTTCAACCATTGCTGCACTCACAGGCACTGGAGCAAGAAGTAAAAGAGGCAAGAAAGGTATGAACATGAAAAAAAAGGTACATATGCCATTTGGTTCACTTCCATGCAATCCATTTTTGTTTCATCTATAGGTCTGTGCAAATCACGAGAAAGAGCATTTTACTCGTGTACAGTTTGTATCGCTATCTGTACAGAAAGGCCATGAATCATGTGTTTTATTACATGCTGTCAGAACTGTGTTAGTGCTGAAGGCTCCGAGCTGAGAGCCCCGGCAAATGCAGAGAATAATTTGTTTTCAGGTGCCTTGTACCCTTTTGTGCTCAAAATTCTTGTGTGACCTTTATTGACACCTTGCCGTGGTGACATAGTGACATGTAACATCATATTCCTTATTTAAACCCAGAAGCCATAACCTAGTTTATCAGATGCCAGACTTGAATCATATCTAAACTGCAAATCGAAAATGTCAGGTCATTACGTTTGCTCTAAGACAGTTTTCCAATTCTCTGAGGATTTGTCAAATCGATGTTAAAATCAAACTGCCGTTATTAGCAGCGGTACCAGGCTTTGCTGAGGAGCGTTGATAATTTAAGTTGTCTCGATATTTCAGTTAGGGAATTAGAAAGTTAAGTGTAACTTTGTGGGCTAATTGTATTATGCAGGCTAAATGTAATAACTGCTTGCAAATGATCATATTGTATGAATCCGGGTGTTAACCTGATCTCGTTAATAACGATAAAATACCTGTGTAACCCTAGAAACAATCCACAGCAGCATGCTAAACAACTGAAATCAGTGCTTGGGGTCAACTCCTTTGAACTTCTTTCACAGTGAGAGGAGGGGAAGAAAGCATCAATTCTAACAATTACTCCTGAGCTCCTTTGTTGACAGGTCACGCCCCTGGCTGACATAAAGCAAACTTCCCTTGTGGAGATGGAAAAGCCTGTCAAACAGCTGTGACTACCTCGAGCCCCATCACCCTCCTTGTCTCCCATTCTCGCATTAATAGAAAATCAATTCTGAATGTGGAAAAAGGGAAATGGGCAACAGAAACATGAGGACGTACATGTCTCTTGGAGAGATGTGTGCTAAGAGGAAACGTATAAGGACTTTCAAGTTAATGTATCTCAGTGCTAACAACATCTTCTCCATGTCTATTAAGAGATATGTTTAAATACCAACTGTCCACACCAACAGGAGAAGGGCCATCAACTTCCTAAAATATTCAAACATCAGTGTTTCTCAAATAGGGTAATGCATACCCCTAGAGGTATGTGGTGGTACTACAGAGGGTACATGACCAGTTTGTTAACGTGTCATACAATTTACATTTTTCCAAATAACTTAATTACATTTTGTATCAGAGTACTCCTGGATCAATTAAATGTACAAATGGTCTAATAATTTACTTACAAAACACCCCCAAAATCTATCCTTCCAAGGGGTCCCAGCATCCACTTTGTTCATTGGTCATTAATTTTATGATTCTGATCATTACATTTAATTGTTGTTGCTTTTCTAATGCAAGGCAACATTGCATGTCTAGTCATCTGACACAGGTCTTTCTGGGTACAGGCCTCTATCTCATCAGGCCTAATAGTGCATTGATCCCAGCCTGTGGAAAGCATACATCATCTATTTAATGTGCCTGTGTCATACGATCAGATGTATCACATTTCTGTGCATTACATCACAGTCAAGTTGTGCTTTATCATGCACACAAGGGCTTGCTATTAAAGCAGTAGTTATATTATTATGAATATGTCTTTAATGGCACATGTACTGTACATTATTTCATCACAGGTTAAGTCCACTTCTAATTCTTAAGTGAACATTCATTTAATTAAAGATCAAATAATACATCCTCTTCCATTGTGTCCACCAGTCACCAGCCAATTGACCGGCTCCTCTCCCATGATGCCCCAAGCCTCCCTCCCTACTTCAGTCACGCTGTACTATTCTCTCTGCCTGTGTTTCCGTTTCTGTCGACTCGCTGGGGTAATCAGCCATTCTCCAGCTAGGTAATTCCTGCTCAGGAGAGCATGTGGCCGGTTGCTGCGGAAATTCATTTTTTGGTTTAATTTCAGGCCTATTGATCGCACGGCGCTTTATGGCCGTGTGACATCCATAATCACAACAACAGCATGACAGCAGAGATAAATAATGTGGATACAGGGGAGAAGGAGGGATGGGGAACAGATAATTGAAGAGAGAGAGAGAGAGAGAGAGCCTGGTTCCGTTCTGTATTAATTACCCCAACGACCTTCCACCGCCCCAACCCCCCCAAACCTGACTTATTTCCTCTCGACAGACATAAATTAGTTTAATATCAAAACTTATTTGAAATCTGTTTGTTTAAGCGTGTAGTAAAACAGTGGGCTACTGTGCTACAATAATTAGTAAGACTGCTATAATTATTAGTGATTACTGACTGCTAAAGTCGTCACATGGGGTCAAAACTGTCATGTTTGTCAGAATACTCTCAAACCATGGAAACTGTGATATTTATAAACTGATGATAGGGGTCTGATGTACAACATTTTTTTTTTCCTTGTGGAATTGACCTGAATTTACAGTATTCCACAGATGCTGGTTGAATGTTTTTAAAGTGCTTATATATGACTTTCTACCACTAGATGTCACACTATGTGCACCAGCATCTCAAACTAAAACAAATGCTTTGTTGGTCACACACACATACACACATACACACAAGCACACACACACACACATGCTAACATGCACACATGGCAACCGAATGTGTAAACAAAAACAGAGGAACTCGATTTACAAACACATACAGGGAGTATGATTTAAATCAGGACAACGATCAGGTCTACAATACCCAACCCGGGTATCGTTCGTGTTTTAGTGCCAAATCAATACTTTTAAAACGGTTCCGGTGCCTAAACGGTGCCTGAACCAGTACTTAGTAATTTGTTCTTTGCTGTTCATTATTATTAAAATTATTATTATTCACTAATTTCTAGACTGTTCCTAAGCTGCCAGTGCTCACCAATCATTATAGTAATTTGTTGATGGTTCCTTAGCCACCAGCTAAGGCCTTAGCCACCAGCATACCTTTACAAGACAGCAGTTTAACAGGACTTATTGATAACAATAAGCCATGTAACTTAGCCTTTTCAGTAAGATGAACAATAGATTTGCTCTGCGTGTTTTATTTTAAAAGATTGGCGCTCAATGCGTGAGTGTCATGCATTTTAAGCATGTTTAACTTAGCTACTGGTAGCCTACCGCATGTCTCAATGTGCGATGAATGATTTATTACTTCCGTAAATGGCCATGACTGCCCTACACTCAAGGGTTCCTTTCAGTAAAGGTTCCAGTTATCCAGTCCTAAAAAACACATACTGTATCTGGTCTTATTTTTTGCTATGCTGTTCCACGTTAGTATTAACGAACCAACCCTAGTCAGGATGCTGGTACTCCACTATATCCTTACATAGAAAAGTGTTGTTTGTTTCTGTAGTAATGTTTATGTCACACCCAGGTCCAGGGGTGTGATCAGGCCTCCCTCTTGCAGGCGTCCTGCCACGTGAGTGTGCCTGAGCGCCTTGGCAGCCCTTCCCCTCCCTGTCCTCACACCTGTTTTGTGTTCAGTTCGCGCATCTGTTCAATGTCAGTCGGTGTGCGTACATTGTGTTGTTTCCTTTCGCCTCTGCGGGTTATTGTTTGAGTTGAGCTGTGTACCTTGGTTTAAAACTCCTGTTACATTTTCCCCACCGCTTGTGATTGTGTCAGCTGAGAAACTTTACAGTTGAACTAAAATATTGTATAGAGGTCCTTTAAATTAAAACTTTTTTTTATTTGGTACATTTATTTAGTATTTAAATAAATATATCCATATTTATGTCAAATTTCAATGGAATGCATTTGCACTTTTTTTCACTTCACAGTTAAACACCGTTCCTATTTCTGGATGGTTGATTGCTTGAGCCAGTCCAATGCAGTGGGACGGTGAAGAAAGTACTGAAGAGTCCAGTGAGCTGGATTAAGCCGGCACAAGCCAGTTCTTTGCTTTGGCTTGACCAACAGTGTGTGTACAACGCATCCCTGTAAACAGGCACATCAACGACATACTCTATTACTACAACCTCTGTCTCACCCCGAAAACATGCAGCTGTTCCCAAAATACACTAGATGTAATGAAAGGATTGGGATGACTTGAAAATATATAGTTCTGGATGTGACCTTTCTATCTGCGGGTAAATAACACTAGCAGTGTGTATTGTAAAGTGCAGTGCCAACGATGCAGAGGGGTATGAAAGCACGTCTCTGCTTGTTGGAGGTTAAGGGCCCTGACAGCTCTTGCCCATAAAATGGCTCAAGCCAAAACGACGATAAGGGAGCAGAGTTAATGTGGCTTGGCACACGCTTTTATCTGTACGGAGGTGGAGAATTGTCCCCACACTCCCCTTCCCCTCCTCCGCCCCCTCCGGCCCCACCACCCCGTCCTCATGCAGAGCGGGGTACAGTATAGAGTCGATACTCTTACAGGAGTGTGTGTGTGTGTGTGTGTGTGTGTGTGTGTGTGTGTGCATGCGCTGGTGCCTGGGGGGGGGAAACTGGGGGGGTTAGAGATCGAGGCACACTGGCCAAGGCAGGCTTATGGAGAACGTGAGGAGCAGAGATGCATAGGGCCTTTTTATTCAGGAAAGTATCAATAAAGTATATCAAGTGTATGCTAAGTGGTGGGGCAAGAGATTTGATTGTACGGTAGATGTGGGGGGCCTTATATGACATCAAACATTAAAGCTGCAATCTCATACGTGATATGAATACTTGTCTGTTTCACTATCACTGAATGAGGTCGTAAATAATGACCCAGCCTCCTTCCTTGACATTCTGTCTATTTGATCCTCAAACAGTGGTGTCTATACAACATACATATTTGTATTGTTAGCTTATTAAAGCCACTGTTGACCAATGTGCAGTTGATCACAAATACCATGGGAGCAGCCATAATTACCTGAAGTAAAACGTAGCTTTAAATTGCACCATTAAAATGATATGGGTCAAACTTATAGGCCTATACTGTATAATATAGTATATTTTTACAATATCAGAAAGTACTTGCATTCATGCTGTGTTGTGGTAAGTGGTAAATGTAAGCAATAGGGATTCCATTGTTAGATGGTACATGAATGCACAATGAAACACGGCTGGGTAACACAACTGTTTGCTTGTTGACATTAAGAGGTGAGCACCAGTGGGAGTGAACTGTAATACAGGGCTGCACCACTGGACAGCAATCTGGCTATTTGTATGTGAGCAGACTCCCAAGTAAGCTGCTGTCTTGTTAGGTGAGGTCAGTGACCTCAAGTGAAAGCAGCCTTTCCTTTATCTGCATGCCCTTGGAGTACGCTCCCATTGATATGCCGGCGTGACTCTATCTTCATGCCAAGATGCTTCCAATTATGCAAGCCGCTGGAGTGAGGCGGAGCGTAAGTTTCTGCGCACTGAAAACTGCCCCGTAGTTAATGTGATCCCACCGCTTTACCCCCTCAGGGACGGCTTTAATATCGGGTAAAAGTTTAAAAGAACAGCCTGTTTCTAGTCTGCCCATCCACCATGCACCTACAGACGTTTGACCCTTCTCATTTCCCCTGTCCACTATGCACCCCCACGGTCACCACCCATACTATGCTGTTTCGAGGATGGGTCCTTACCGTGGTCCCGGCTTTGAAAAACACTCATGTGTCCATTACGCTTGATAGTTCAATCAATCATTTGGAATGTTAGCCCTCGCATTAATCACAGCGCGTATCGTTCCTCTACTGTGTGCCGTATATACGCCACTGGCAAAGCTGACCAGGATCATTGACCTCAGCGGCCAGCCGCAGTGCTGAGGCTGTCAGCCGGAACAGCCCCCTGACTGATGGCCTGATAGCAGGGCTGTTGTCACACAGTGAAGAGACAAATGGAGATAACAGCACTGCGGGGTTAGAGGATACATATCGCAGACGCCGAGTGGAAGCCTATACACCGAACCGTGAGGGATGCTTGTGTCATGATTCTCAACGTCAATGTCTATGTCAGTGTCAGAAGGACCTTCAACCCTGTCAATCTGTCAACTGTCATCCTCCATCTTTTCGCTTTCACTGGCCCCCTTTCTTCCTATAAATTGCAACAACTACTCATTTTCTCTCGTTGGAAGCATCCAGGATAATCTCAGCATTTTGAGTACTTTGAGTACTAGTAAATTGTATATCTGACTACTGATAGTCTATGTAGTTCTAACAGTAGACTAGGGTAGTTAATTCTACTTTACCTACAGTAACCTCTGTCTGCATAACATTGAAGTTCTAATTACATTAATTAATAGATTGTACTTATTATCTTGTATACATGAGTTAAATGTAACAACGTTTTCTGTGCTCTAAACATGTTTTTGTGCTTCCAACCGTTCTCTTTCAGTGCAGTTGTTTTATATTCCAGAAGAGGGCAGCATTATTTCACTCGATTTTGTTTATGACGATATTCATACGCAGATTTGCAGATTTGCTACTAGGGGATTTAGGTTATTGAACATTGTATGGGATATGGATAAAAATAATACTTTTATCAATTTTGAAAGGAGGTACTGAGAGGTCAGCGATAATATTCTAAAAGTCTTTGGCTCTTATAATTTAATTAATAATTCATCTTCGTTAGTTAGGTAGATTAAGCTAAAGCAAAGTGGGCTACATATAGATCATTCGTATAACCTGTGAATACATAATCGCCTTGGTTATCTTGTACATTGTTAACCCTATGTATTCCCCTTCTCTCACTCCCTCTCACATTATTTCACCATCTATGCCGGTGCTGCTCCACCCTATAATCACGCCGGTTCATAGCTCTCATTTGGCGTGGTATATATAGCAGTAATTGTCAGGGTGCAGGACTGAGTTTGAGCATCGTGTATGGTCTCTCTCTCTCTCTCTCTCTCTCTCTCTCTCTTTCTCACAGCAGCACGGCTGTTGGCAGTAAATCTCGCAGAGGAGATGTGCGCATGTAGTGTGAGTGACCCCTCAAACGCATGCACCCAGTCACAAAGGCTACACACACATTTCTTTAATACAGTAAATGTGAACATAGAGATAAAGGACATACCTCATGCTTTAAATATATTGTACAGCTAGGCATTTTATTTTCAAGTCATTATATCATCTCTTGATTTAGTCATTGCACATTAGGTGAAAATATAATGTGCTTCATAATGTGTTTTTGTCTCAACAGGGACGGTGCAATTATGCAAATGCAGACATTATTGAGCTGCCTGTCTGTAAATATTAGGCCTCCAAGGTGATGAGTTAGAGTTTGATTTATCCATGTGTCAGCTGTCTACACATTTATAGGGGAACACGAGGAAACACTATACACAAGCCCTCATAATGTACTAACTAAAGGATGAATGTTCTGTGTTCTTACATCAGAGCAAAACACCTTTGCACACTATAATGATAAAGAGAGACTTTGGCCGGTATTAAAAGAATCACACGTTATTCCTATTCACAGCATTTTCCTTATGCTTTCAGTGCAGACATACAATCTGAACAACCTCAAATGTCATCAGTGTAATCCTTCCTATTCTTCTTCCCTGTGGAATACTGGAATACTTGAATGTTGCTTCCAATATAGATGTGTGTGTGCATGTGTGTGTGTGTTCGTGCGTGCGTGCCTGAGCGTGCGTGTGCGTGTTATTATGCATATGAAAGGGTGTAGGTTCTCTGTACCTTGTGGGTACATTGCTCTCTATCATTCAGAGAGCACACCCATACCCCATTGTGGAGCTGCCTGTGATTCCCAGGATGCCAGGGCACAGCGGAGTAGCAGCCCCCCCCACCCCAACCCCTTCTTCTCACAAATAAAATAAAAACATATGCCACACACAGATAGTAAGGTTAAAAAGAGTAGAAGGTGGAACAAACACAGGGTTTTCTCCCTTTAGTTGCTTTTTATCTCTCTCTCAAATGAGAAATGTACATGGTCGTGGTGTTAAAACGAGTTGGACAGTCACGTACGCTTGCATGGGTTTACAGGAATACTATATTTTGATGTATGTAGATGTTTGCCAGTGCATGAAAGAATGTGTTCAATGTGTATGTGTGTGAGTGTGTGCAAGGACCCTGCACTAACCCAGGTGCTCGTCTTTCAAATATGGCGTTCCTGTTTGCCTAGTGGCTGTTTCATCTCTGTATTGACTTGTGCTTTCATCTGAGTGACCACTTCACAGCCAGACTGTTTTCACGCGCGAGGCGGACGTGTCAAGACTGATCAAGTCAGGCTGGTTTTTTTTTCTTTCTCAGACATAACTGGCATACTGTAACAGACATCACCCCACCCACTTCCACGTTAGATTTACCTGAAGTTAGTCATTAAGTTAAATACTGTGTGTATTTCTGTTGCTGCAAACGATTTGGCAATTTCTCACATCCCATGGCTGAAGTATATTTGCATATGTTTATGTCACATTTAAAGCAAACTACTTGAAAGGGTTTTCTTTGGCCGAGATAGACTTCAGCATAGCCATGTCTTTAAATAAACTGCTCATATTGACGCAATTGCAACAGTTTTACAAAACTGGGCTCTTGATTGCTTGGCTTGAATGTCAAATTGGAAGATAGTGTAGGTTCTCCTCACAAAGTTGTTTTGTTAAAATGTAAATGTATTGTGATGAATGCAAGGAAAAATCTTTATTAGATGATCACATTCTAGGTTAATGTAATTGGTTTATTGTTGTAGTGAGTTTTATGGGGTTAAACATTAAATGATGCAAAACCACAACATTGTGTTTATTTTAGTTTTATTGGTTCACAGTAATGATTAATGAGTGTATTGTAAAATGATCTGTAACTTCCAACTCGAAAAACCAAATGAATCTGCAAAGGTCAAACGTCAATTGGGTTCTACTTTCACACACAGTACATGTAGACACAAAATATTACTATCTTGTGTGCATCACAGCACGTCACAAGCAAGCTAATCACATGACATGTTTTAGTTTGTGTTTAAAGGAGAACAAAGTCCCTGAATGCACATCTTTTCATGAACATGACTAATGTAGCACCATGTAGCTCACACTTATCTTACAGATTGGCGTAAGAAGATAACTGGTTTACTTGGCCATAAAGGTCCATATCCCAGTACTTCAGCATGAATACACATACAGTAATTAGTTATGAATAATGCAATGATGAATTAACCTAATATGGATCCCATAAGATATGACATGGAAACACAATTAAATAACATATAGTACAGACAATGCTAATTTCTCAACTGCAACTGTACACAACAAAAAATTAATCAAACTAATTCCAGTTCTATCTATATAATTTTAATTATTAATTAGTTGGTTATGATTATGTATTTGTCAGCATCACCACTTTAGTACTAAGTATAGGTGCTGTGGCTTCAGCTGTACGGTATAATATTTATATAAATACAGATGGCTGTCCATTTGAAAGCATTTTAACATGATAATCCTCTAGGGCGATAATCCAAACACATCTAAGGTAATAATGGAGTAAAAAGACAAGCAGTTTGTCGCTTCACACTGACTTACAGTACCTCATTCGGTAATGTGTATACAAAAGCTACTGATTCCGACATGCACGTGGGTACACAATATTTTACACAGCCCGGGGCTAAATGAAAACAGGTCCAATGTTAACTACGCTCAAGTGAACCCTTATATTTCTCTCCCAGACAAACATGTTGTTCTCCTTTGAAGCTGAAAATGCCAGTTTGTGGTCTCTGTTACACTGCCTTACTAAAAGGCAGAACTGGCAGTAAAAAAAGGTCTTCATCAAAGTTTTATTCCTTTCTCCTCAAACTTCCTCAGTCTTCCTTCATGAATCTCTATCTTTTACACTGTCGACGTTCTGAACCCATTATACTCTACATGTACTTAGATATCTGCTTGTACTCCCTTTCCATGCTACCATATGTAAAGGTTTGATAGTGTTGCTCACAGTCCATGCTATAGCGCTAACCTTAACCATATCCCTAACGTCTAACCCAAACAGACATAATTAAAAGGCTTTTTATATGCTCTGAAACCCTGCTCGCCTACCGCAATACTGTGGCTTTTTCTGGACTGCTTTCACTCCCATCTGCAAAGCTAAACACTAGAAACTGTGAAAGTGTGTACAACATGATTAATAATACCTAAAGTAATATGTAAATCGTGTGATGTTATCATTTAAAATTATGAATCTGTAAACATTTATTAAATAATGATAATCTGTTTTGAAAAAGTAAGTAAGATAAAATATGAAGCTTAAAACTAGAGAATCCCCTGCATGTGTAAACACTTGAATAAATTAAAAGATTAAAAGCATAAATAGTACATTGCATAAGAAAGCTAAGATACACTTGCTCAAGTGTAAAACACTCTTTTTGATTAACAATAAACCCCTTGAAATAAATGTGATTACTACATGTTAACGGGGATAGGGAGTGTTGTTAAAATACTGATGTTCACAAGATAAAGTGCTTTGTTCCATTTGAATTATTGTACCGCCTCTAACATGATATGGAAGATGCCAATCTAAAGTCAAAAGGCTGAATATTTGGTGTAATATAATGATTATTAACACAACACCAAATTAATTATAAAACACCTATACAATAAAAACATGTTATATTGTACTACACTGCTCAACTGAAACATGAGGTTAATGCAACAATACAGTATCATTTAGAAGCACCAGTATTTCTTTTACGTGATTTCCTGTAATTTGCTGTCAATGGACAGCTACAATTGTATATAAATCATAAATAAAACCTTTTTTCCTTGTTCCATTTTCATTCTAGATAACTCATTGTTTTGAATGGAACAGGATTTCCAATTAATAAAATAGCACTCCCTCTCTCTGTATGGCTACACATTTTGTAGCTATAGAGGTGATATACACACACAAGTTAAGTTACTAGTAGTCCGCATTCACAGAAAACACTATAGTTTGAATAAATAGCCAATGACTTTTCATTTTTAAAAACAAAAACAAAAAAACAAACCACACACACACACACACACACACACACACACACACACACACACACACACACACACACACACACACACACACACACACAAAAACATAATGGCACCTGATGCACTCTGGCTGTTGAGAATACAGAATGTACCGGTTTCTTCTGTGAGGAGATATCTGGCTATGTAGTCCACATCAACCAAGAAGGCAGACAGGTGCCAACGTCTGTGTTACCCTAGTACTGAAGGTCATGACGCCCAAGACCCCGGGGGGCCCACAGACCTCAAAACCCACCCTGAAGAGTGTCTAAGCCACACTGGGACACTGTGGTAGCGGACTCTGGGGATCGGCTACACAAAGTTATTGGTAATCTGCCTCTGGTGCTCAAACAGGTCTTCGATCTCTGCACTGTACGCGTCTCCTGTGATAAAACAAGCGCACCGGGTCAAACGCATGCCAGTGAGAGGTGATGGGTGACATGATGAGGGTGAAACACAGGTCAACTCACCTGCGTGACATCCGTACATGAAAACCTTGTGGCCGTCGTACTTGCAGCGACACCTCATCACGTTGTTCATGAAGTCAGACTCGGCCATGTCCAGGGAGGGGTTGACCTCCACCTGCAGAGCAACACTGTCAACACAGGTGGTGCTACAGGGCCGCATCATCTGTGACCTTCAGAGTTAACAGCTGCTGACCTCATCACAGTGGTTTATAAGGAAACAGGGATACTTTTATCACTCCATCGTTCTGCCCTGCATCCAATATCTACGGCTGGCAGGGAGCATGGAGAAACATACAGAAAACCATTAGAAATAAAGATCCGCTGAATATAAAACTGGTGGAGGACCCGTCATTAAAAGGCGCCCGTGGCCGGTATTGTTTTTATGGTGCGTCCCCATCCACTTCCATAAAAAGCCAGATGACTTTTCCATGCAGATTTGTCTTTGGAAAGATAAGGTCACCATTCCCTCTCACGGCCTTTACATTAAATGTGTACTTTACCTTAAAGGTGTGCTGTAATAAAGCAACGTGTAATATGTATGGAGACATGTATAATGTAACAAAGGCATTGCTGTCAATGCAAAACATGAAACATAGTGGTCAGAGTGGTCATGATGTGGAATGTGTCTGGTGTAGTGCTCAGCCCTGGCTCTACCTCTGCCCTTGCACCAGCACAAATATGCAATAATAAGGACTCATTTGAGTGAAGTTGATGGCTGCGTGTGTTAGCGTAGGTATGCGTGTTTGTGTGTCTGAAATAGCCTAGCATACAATGTACCAACAGTCTGTTATTTGCAAAAGCTGTTCCATAACTGCTGATACACACATTCTCTTAATCCAGTCTGGTGATAATACTGAGAAGCCATTTACTCTAATAGCTGCTCTGTAAACTGCTACACCCAGTTTAAGTACAGGTTACAAACGGTTACAGAGGAAAGCTACAGAAAAGTAAAGAATCTGTGACTTTTTGTGAACGCACAAAAATGGTGTCCTTGTTGTTGTTTTTTTTCTAAATTACAGCATTGGGCTTTAGCATACGCCTGTTGCAGCAGTGGTCTGTTACTCGGTGAGAAAGTAGCTGTAAAAAATAAAAGCAAGACAGGAGAAATGCCGTAGTGCCAAATGAGCTGTTTCTAATGGAAGAGGAGACTATATAGGTGCTGTTTGACTAAAGGGAGGCCATAGTTAATTTGGGTAACTGGTGTGATTCATTAGCTATGGGTGGCATTCTGGGTCTTTCTGTGCAGCCCCGGCTGAGAAAAGTAAGACATCTTTCATTTTTACTAGACAATACAGTAAAATGTTGTGTTGCACTTCAAGCAACTTGTGAAATATCACTCGTTGGTGATATTTCACATTTCGCCAGTATTATTTTCTCTTTCTTCTCCTCATATCTCTGAATCCTTCTTCACCGTTATTTATCTCTCTCGGGAAATCTTTTTCCCTTTAACCACCGCAAGCGCATTACTGTGGCAATGTGCGACTTTATAATTACACTTGCCTAAAATATGCCTGTGTTCACATGCACACTAGGCCAGTGCATGTGTGTGTGCGCATGTGTGATATTGAATTATGGTGAAATAAAATAAACAGAGCGGTGTAATGAGTGGCAGGCTGAGGTGTGACCTCAGCAGGATTAGGTAGCAGCAGTAATTAAGAGACAGTCACTTCTCCCATGGTTGGGAGGTAATTGGCTGCATGCTAAGATCTGAGCAGGGCCTCAAACTGCGGCACGCTGGGATTAGTAGCCTGAACAAGGCAGCGGAGGATAATGGGAGATTGAGTGTTTGATGTGTACGGCTATAGCGGCCACAGTGTCGCGATGTATCGACCTGCCATCGTGTAATGACAGACAGACAAGAGTGAGGTGATCTACAAGGGAGGTCTGGGTGTCTGCTGGAGCTTTTATTGAGATGTGCGGAGATAAACCCCAGACTGCAAAGGGCGGACTTCGCTTTTTGGCCGATCAATTGTTGCTTTTACTTGGCTTTTACCAGCGCTTATGTTGTTTCATCAATGTTTTTTATACATTTACCCTTTTTTCCTCCTGTTCTAACATTTATCTTTATTAATTTGATGCTCGCTGTTCTGGGAAGACTTCAAGCCTTTATCTTATATATATATAAGATATGTAATATTTGTATATATTTATTGCTTTGCTTTTTGCATTCTGTGTCTGAGCGTACGGTCACGTTGAGGGGTTAAAGTTAATGTCCAACAGTATTGTTATATGGGCTGAGAAGCCCGTTAAGCCACTGTGACTGCAGGCTACACAAATAAAGCCTGATGACTGACAGGTCTATCTGCTGCAGGGGACAAACACAAGACACCTGGAAGATGTAGTCTCCTGGCCGCACATCTGTCACGTCCACCCACTGGCAGTCAATGTCATGACGGTAAGTGTCCCAGCAGCCCACAGAGATGCCCTGGTCGCCCATATTGTAGCAGGAGAAACGTTTTTGAACACCTAGCGCACACACACACACACACACACACACACACACACACACACACACACACACACACACACACAACACTCAACAAATAATAATATCACTAGCATGTGAACTAATGATTGTTATAAAGTGACAACGCATTAAACCACACGCTGCTAGTGTGTTTTACAAATGGCTGTGACTGTTACCCTCGGGGCAGTAGGTGTCCTCCAGACAGAAACTGGCCTTGTGTCCTTCTGCTACCCTTGTGCCATTGAGAGTGAGCAGGTCGTAGTGTGTGAACACTTCAATGCTGTGGTAGTGCCTGGGGAAACACAGAGGGAAACCCAAGTGAACAGTGGCTCCCTGTGGCTGGCCGGCTGCTGGCCTAATGACCTCACCCGTAGACTATGAGCGTGGGTGTCACCGTCAACACCTCCCACAGAGGGTTGTCTTAGCGCTCGGTTGCCAGTCATGTTTACACATTACAGAGTTGAATGGCGGGCTTTGAAACGCGCGGCACACACCCAGCCCTGATGTGTTGATGCAAGAGATTAGCCGAGAGCGTCACTAGAACCGATGCCTGCCCTGTCCTCTGTACAACACAGGGCCAGTAGCTCGGCAGACTATCGGCGTAAGCAGCTAATGAATCTGGTTTAGCGATGACAACACTGTCTCAGGCCACCCGTAACTGGGACGCACGCCTACACAGTCAACGCTTTAAACAGCTCCATGACAACGGAGTCAGATTGACGTTAATGTTCTCTTGTTATCTGATCAATAAACAAGCAGATCTCAGGCATGTAGAAAGTAGCATGCCAACTAACTAACTAACTAACTAACTAACTAACTAACTAACGAACTAACGAACTAACGAACTAACAGGCCCCTGAGGGGTAGTGCACCAATCAACAAAGGCTCCTATGTGTATGTGTCCTATACTGAGCCCCTAGACAAACCCCTGTATGTACTATACTTACTGATGCTGAGGTCATACTTGCACAAGGCACTAATTCAACTCAGCTCATTTTAATACAACTTTAATGACAGGTGGACAATGAGGCCATTCCTCTGGTACAATGCAGGTTTGTGTAAGGGTTAGAGGCAAGTGGCTGTCTGAATATTCTTGACAGTGTTGCACCCACGCACCCCCCCGCCCTTTAAACCGCAGCTTCCACCCAAAAGCACAACCACAACACATAAGGCCCCTTGATGCACCGATGTTACCCGGCTACACCCGGTCAAACTCAAAAGATATCAACAAACATGGCGAGGGGGCAGCAATACAGTGAAATCTCCCAGGTTGTATTAAACATTGACCCATATATACTTTAAAGAGATGACAGATCAATGAAAAGATGTATTTAAAAAAACATCTAATACTATAATA
>JAODLL010076721.1:0-16060 GCA_026546735.1 Forbesichthys agassizii | reverse complement strand
GCAGTTCTGAAGGCGAAAGGGGGTCAAACACAGTATTAGTATGGTGTTCCTAATAATCCTTTAGGTGAGTGTATATTATTTACAACTTTACTCAAATGTCCAGTCTGCGTTATTAGAGAGCAAGTTATTCAGGTGGTGTTATTATTTGCACCATGTGTGACTCTGGTGAAGACCACTAAAAATAAAAAGAATACCTTTCCCCTATAGCCTTTTATATTAGCATTCACCACGTTTTAATTTATTGTTTGTTAAACCATTCAAGAGTTTCTATGTGGAACTATTTAATTGATAAAGCCCAATGATCATCCAGAAGCCATCCTCATCAAATTGACATTTTTTGCTTTTGACATTTTCAGAATAAAAAAAAATCTTAAATTAGATTTTCTAAATTTAAGATTTTTTTTTATCCTTTTCAAGGATCCGCAGGGACCCTGGTCATTCTTAATGATCAGCGTACTGGGGCACCATTGTAGTAGTACACAAAATATTACTTTCAAAATAGTTTTCTTACTTTGGGTGTAGACTGGCCGTCCTGATCCACATTTTTATCTCTTGGTTTCCTCTTTACAGCCTTAACCTTCTCTACCATCTCCTCCTCGTCCTCCTTCTGTTCCTCCTCATCACCTTCACCTTTTGTTTTCTCCTCCCCCTCCTCCTTCTCCATCTCCTCCTTGTCGTCCCTCTCAGCTGGTGTGGCGGCCTGTAGCTTCTCCAGCTTCCTATCCTGGACTTCCACCGCCTTCGCTGTGGGTCTCGAGATGCGGGGGGATCGCCGGAGGGACCTCCCCGCGTTGGAGTCTGACTCCGAATCCCCTTGCCCCTCCTCCCTCTGGAGCTCGGCTCTCCGGCGGTGGATCGGGGCCTTGGCCTTCCGACGGGCTCCGCCCCCCCGTACCTCCTCCACGGCTACATCCTTTCCGGCCTCCTCCTTGCTCCCCTTCTCCGTCGCCTTGTCGCTGTCCAACGCACCGCTGGTCCGAGGGGGGTCCGGCTGGCGGGTTTCCGTTGACGCCTTGACGTGGCTGTTGGCCTCTCTGGGTCCTTCAGCGTCGCGGGGCCCTCGTCTGTCTTCCTCCAAAGCCTTCTCGCTTTCCTTTCCCAGGCTGCCTTGCACGGGGCTCCTCGCCTCCTTGTCCTGCGGTGGATGAGAAGTAAGCGGCGCCGCCTCCGCCAATGGTTCCGCCGTCAATGATTTAATCGCCAATGGTTCCGCCGTCAATGATTTTGTCGCCAATGGTTCCGCCGTCAATGATTTCATCGCCAATGGTTCCGCCGTCAATGATTTTGTCGCCAATGGTTCCGCCGTCAATGATTTCATCGGCAATGGTTCCGCCGTCAATGATTTTGTCGCCAATGGTTCCGCCGCCAATGATTCCGTCGCCAATGGTTCCGCCGTCAATGATTTTGTCGCCAATGGTTCCGCCGTCAATGATTTTGTCGCCAATGGTTCTGCCGTCAATGGTTCCGCCGCCAATGATTTCGTCGCCAATGGTTCCGCCGTCAATGATTTTGTCGCCAATGGTTCCGCCGCCAATGGTTTCGCCTCCAATGGTTTTGCCTCCAATGGTTTTGCCTCCAATGGTTTCGTTGCGCTGTCAGTCTGATCCTCAGATGGCTGATCCCGTTCCACTGCTGCTCCCTCTGGTGTTGTACCGATTTCCTCCGAGTTTAATTTCTTCTCTGTGGGGCCAGATGGATCATTCATCCCTGTAAAGGTCTCTTTTATGTTAGTTTCTACAGCTGTACCTGGTTCTATAGCCGTATCTTCTTCTATGGAGTCATCCTTTGGCTTGGCCAAGTCCTTTGTAATCACTTCTGACTCGACCTCTGACTGCTGAAGCGTGGAGACATTGGTCGCATCGAAGTTTTTTACAGCGTTGTCTCGACAGTTGGCGGCTTTCTCTGCGACTTTTCCAGGAAGTGTTTCTTTTGCTTCAGCTTGGACAGATTCTGCTACACCAGACGTCACAGCAGGCTCTTCGCTATTCTCTTTATGGTCATCAGGTGTTTCCTTATGTGCACACACATGGTTTTCCTCAGCCTTTTTAATAACCAAGGATTGGACTCTCTCTTTTGTGTCGTGTTGTTCTTCTGAATGTTGCTTGAGAAGTGGTGTGTCAACCTTCTTTATGACTTTAGAGCTGGCTATGTTCTCTATAGCATTGGTTTGTTTAGGCGAGTCTGCTTTTTTAATTACAGATGGAGAGACGATCACTTTAGATTGAGACTCCTGTGTCGCCTCTGTGACAGAGGCTGTTGAGTGAATGAGCGGCTCTTTATGTGTCTCCAACAATACGTCCTTCTTGTTTTGCGCCATCGTTTTCTGGGACACAACAGATTCTTTTTCAAGTTTTGAATCTGGTATTACAGATTCTAGGGCAGATAATTGACTGCTTTCTTCTGGTGTGGATTCATCCAGCGCCGCTGCTGCCTTCATGTCCACTTTTGACGTGTTAGCATCTTCTCGTTTGTCATCGGATTTCTCAACAAGTTCTTGGTTTACGTCCTTGGATATAAGGACTGGCTCTGCTGATACAGGTGAGGGGCACTTTGGACATCTGACTGTCTCTTCCCATTTATTTGGAGATGTAGAGCTTTCTCTGGATTCTACCTTCTTGTCTAGATCCTTCTTCTCCTGGTTAATTTTATCCATTGTGTCCATCTCCTTAGATGTCTTTGCATTGCTTATGCCCTCGTTTGTGGACTGAACGACCGTTTGGCGTAGCACAGTTACTTTCCTCTCACCTGATTTTATTTCACTTTGCTGCCCTTTGCAATCAGGTGAGTTCTTTTGCGTTTCGGACCCTTTACTGATGTTACAGTGACGCTCGTCAATCGTTCTCTCTGCCGCGAGATGGGCGTCGCCGTTAACATGATCGCTTGAACTTCTGTCTTTTCTTGTCTCTGCCGACGCCCCATCCACCTTGGGGTCTTCCTTGGCTTGAGCGATGGGTGGAACGTACACTAATGTGCTTCCACTGCCTTTGTCAAAGTCCTCGCTGAGCTTCATCCCTCTCTTTTTCAAGGGGATTTTGGCCTGTTGGTCATTCTTCATGGACCGCTGGAAGTCCTCCAAGGGGCTCTTCTTTGGCTCGTCTCTCTGTTCTGCCGTTACCGGTTCGCAGGGTTTCCCGGACACTGGCCCGGGCACACTCGTCGTAGTCATCTCCATCGGCTCCTCTTTGACAGCCTGGGTATTTTCTGTGACAACGTCGTCCGGGGTGACCTGTTCGGATGGTTGCACGGAAGGCTCTGGATCAGCTTTGTAATCTTTGATGCCATTCATTGATAACTTGGCATCGTCGGTATCGGACTTGAGGTCCTCTTTCTTGGGGGCTGTCTCGTCACACTCCATTTTAGGTGCAACCGTTTGAGCAGCATCTTTGGAGGCTTTGTCTTCATCTGTAGTGTCCTCTGACCTTTTAACCACAGCTGAAATTACATAAGGCATCAAGCATAAGTGGTGTATGTAAATCCTGTGTCCAAAGTCAATCGGAAGAAAAATGCAAAAGAACACACAGCATACAAAATTGGCAACGGTGTAAATTCCATACATTACCTTCTTCCTCTGACGTTTTGCTCTCTTCATCTTCAGGTTTGGCCTCCTGCTCTTGCTTTGTCAACAGAGCGGGGTCTATCTGGGTCTTCAGCAATGCCACAATCTCAGCCAAGTCGTTTCGGTCTCTGTAAGGAGAGGAGGATGGAAGTATGCCAAGCTCATCAGAGAAACACACATACTCACGAAAACAATCGCCAATGTAGTTCAGAGCCCCTAGGCACAATGCATAAAAACCTTGAAAACAAAAATAGAAACCTCCCCATTTTGCTGTTATCCAAGACACGCCTGAACGTTTTTATGCCTAAACACCCATCCCCTTAAGCACTTGTGTATAATGTAATAGACAGTCTCCACCTCCACGTATAATCTGAATCTAAGGCGTGCGTTGTCTAGTCAGTCAAATAAACACATAAATAACCTACCTGACGATGCACTTCCACGAGGAACCATCCAGGTCATCTTGCTCCTCTAAGTAGACCCGCACGTTATCATCTTGGTCCAGCTGAAACCAGTACATCTGACCATCTTTGTCTCGGCCAATCGGCTGCAGCCGCATGTTGTCTGGGTCCTCTTCATTGATGGCATTCTTGAACTTCACGTTTTCATCAAACTGACACTCGCACAGATACTGTAAAGAAAGATGAGACGTGTGTTCAGAATAGGAGGAGGCAGCAAGTGGTGAGGTTATATTTATTCAATGCTTGTGTGGCAATGATTTGGACAGTCCTCTGTTCACTTCATTTTCTGCCATTTATTGCCTACGTATCTAGGGCTTAAAGTTTTGACCTAAAATCAAAATCACAATTAATTGAACAATGTACCTCGATTACGATTAATTAACCATTATTTTGCTTTTGTTCGAGTTCTCCATGTTGCGTTCATGCAGCTGAGTGGACGGGGCGGAGTCACGTGACTACACACACGCGGCAGTATACTTTAGTTCTTACTTTTGTAAAAACTACTTATAAAAGCAGGATCATTGTTTGGCTAGCAAAGGGCTAAAACATTAAATAATGAAAGCTACATGGAATCATAATTATTAATGTAATGTCAAATATATTGACAGCCAATAATTTACTTACACTGCTGTAGTACACCCTGTAGTACCGTACTGTGTCTGTCAGGTATCATGCATTTTGAATCTGTGAGCGTTTCACTTTATTTATTCCTACTCCAACTACCAATTGTAGGCATTTTAGTCAGTGATATTTCAGAACCATCACGGTATTCCAGAAATTGTACTCTCTTAGGAGTGTCTCACTGAAATAGTTGACTTAAAATCACTAGCCTACATGCTGGTGAAAATTATACTAAGACATGGGACGGCGCTGGTAAAGTTATGTATAAGGAAGCTACACTATATTGCCAAAAGTATTGGAACGCCCCTCCAAATTAATGAATTCAGTTGTTCCAATCACTTCCACTTTCTTTTTAAGAAATTGCTCTAAAGGTGGTCTGTGATATTACATTGTAAAATAAAAGAGTGTCACTTACAGCTTAATAATTTTTTTAAGTGTGCATTCACCATGTGGCTGGTACCATTATAGACCATTCATGGTGACTCAATTTCTATCCAAATAATTATGTTTAAATAAATAGGAACCCTTCCCACCTATTTTAATGTGTTTAATCTGTTTTGTACAGTTCCATGTTCATTTAACTAGGCCTATTTAAAGTATAAGTCCACCTTAAATTGTGTTATTTGAACGGTTCTAAATAATATAGGTTTACCACTCTCAATTGAATACCTGTCTTACCAATATGACGGTCAAATGACTGCACTTACTTTAAGGATTCCTGTCTTGCAATCCAGTGTCATCTCCTTGTATCCCTTTTGTTCCAGCTCCCAGGCCCACGTAGTGTTGAACTCCTGACATATCTGCAAGAGTGACATGGGAAGTTACTTAAAGGCAGGGTTAGTCTTCAAATCATAGCAATATTCCTCTGAGGCGTATGTTTGTTTATGTTACCATTTACGGAGCCAGGGCTGTGTAGAAGTATCAGAAAACATTTTTCCACACATACAGAGAATGGTAAAGCTAGTGAAATACGAGGAGGAGATATTTGAATAATATTAATAATGACCTACAAGAGTAGGCCTACTGCTGCAGAATAACCACAAGGCAAAATATATATATTTTATAAGTACAACACATTAACTCTTCACCTTGACTAGATGCTTCTCCCATCTCTCTGCTGACACCGACTTGCCAATCTTCCGCAGCAACTTTACGTGAAGGTCCACCAGAAGTTTAGGAACTTTGGACAGAATAGGAAAATGTTAATTCCCTGTCATAAACACTATTACATGATTCTACTAATAATAAAGGAGTCATTGTATGGCTGTGATAGTAAGGAAGAGTAGGATGTTTGACAGAAAGTGCTCCACACCACACAGAGACTTTGAGTTCATTGTTCTTAATGCACACCAAACAATATCTCACCCAATTACAGCAATTTGCACTTTAAAATAATTTCTCAGGTCCAAAGTGCAAGTTAATATCAGTTTAATTAAAATAAAAAGCAATTCTGACTTGTAGATTTTCATGTCAAAATGTCACCATGTTCTCAGGTTCTCTGATTAGACTGTAAAAACACACGAATACGCATTTTATTATGCATGACTACATTATATTTATTTTGAGATGAAAACAACCAACTGATTAATATTTTTGTGACCACAACAACGTCATTTATTAACCGTGGTTCCAACATGAGGCAGATTTCAAAGGGTCTATAAAGCAACATTCAACGAAAAATGAATTTGACATTTTAAAAAAAATCATACGCGATGCGACATTTTTCTAAGTAAATAAAAAACTATTTAATAAATATTTAATGGCAAAACTTCTGCACAAAATATGCGACAATGTGGCAGTGTGTGTTCTGCAATAACACACACACACACACACACACACTAAAACACACACATTTCAAGATGGCTACCGTTAACAGTAGCTTTGAGGGGGGTGGAGGGAGCAAGGTAAATAAAACATTGTTGTCCAATAGTAGTCAAATCCTTTTAACACGTGCAGGAACAATACATTCCGCCAATTCATTTGAACCACACGAGTGAGTCGTAAATGCACAATGCTCATTCAGGAAGTATTGAGATGGGTGTTAGCGCATGCGCAACTCGCAATAGTGGAGCAATCCACTATTAAGCAAACATATTGAAACTATATATAAAGTGCATAATTGTGTGCTTTTCACATGCAACTACGTTAGTCTCCATTACGCTGCAGGTGCAGTATGCACACACATGGATAGTTCAGCAGTCCGACTGTATTGTTTGCAACACACATGAACATATCTTTCTGCCTGAATTATAGCAGCTCCAGATAGGCAGATAAAGGGTCCTTGGAAAATAAGATCGCAATAAAAACTCCAAACTGCAATAAAACACTAATATCACGGCCAGTTAAGGTCCAACTATGGCATTGCGTGTACTATGCAAGCGATATACAGCAAACAATTGGCATGTGGGTCCCATTAATGCTATTAGGCTCAACAATGTTATAAAACCACACAATAACACACTGCCAGCTAGCTACTAGCTTACTAGCACTACCGTATCGTTAATGCAATGGTGTAGTCTCTCCTCCTCAAAGCAGTTTTTTCTTAACCTGCTGTACCTGAGGATGTGTCCTGGAGATATATTTCCAGCTGTGGAAAGGTGAGCTCCGGTAAATCCAACAATGCTCCATATCGCTCAAGAAAAGAACATATAACGGCGTAACTTGGGCACAGACTGGGGTAAGAACTCGCCGTTGCCGCCGAAGCAGCCATCTTTTCCACCGGAGAAGCAAGAAAGCTAGCTCACAGGACCAATAACGCCCCACAATTCACAGCGTCAGAGAAAATAGTGGCCCATAGGTCTTTGCGGGAAAAGATGCACACATGTAAACAAACGAGTATGTGCGCCTAAGTATCCACATCAGATCACAGTAATTATTGCAGTTTTAGGTTTTGGGTGTGGACATCATAGCATGTACTTAGATTAAAGTAAATGCAACAACATCAAGTTATGAACATTTTAAAGCTAACATGACAACCTAGTTCATATATTTAATTATTTGTCTCTCGTGTGTGACAGCAAAATCTGTTATTTTGGGCTTTGTATAAAAGCCTCAAAACTATTAGGCGAAGAAGGCGTTTTCTGTCATCAATAGTTGAAACACGGCCCACATCTACATGCAATATAAATTCCCACAACGCGATGGCGCCCTAATAGAATAATACATTTTTGTATTATACATTTTAAAACACAATAAAAATGAGTCAAAGATTGTGTTTTAATCTAATTTTATTTCACATTTATATACACAATAAATACATTTTAACATCCACTGATACATATTTGTAATGCTCAATCTATGTAGAGCTATATAATGGAAATGCAGGGCAGGTTGTAACTGAATTTCAGTTTCAGATAGAGCCCCCTCCCCAAAGATAATGCATAAGGTATAAGGCCTGTTATCAATTAGCAATCAACTTTTCTAATGGGAAAAGAAAATTTATTCTGCCAACTCATTTTTTATAGAATAGGGTAAATGTAAACTTCAAAAACAAGTTTGATGACATTCAGATCTCAATGAGATCAACAAGAACACAGCAACATGGCTGACAGATATATTTTCCTCTGAACAAATTTAACTGTTTCAATACAAATTGTCTGCACTATATATTTGTACAGATATCTCCAAGCTCTCTGTAAACTAGAGATATTGTAAAAACGACATGATCAAAAATCAAACCTAAATGTCAAACAAGGACACTACAACGGCTATTTAAGGCTAAATAAACCAAGCAGTCAAAATGACTCATACCAATATAGCTGGTAAACAAAAATATCACAAGGAAATATTACAATGTAGCATCCACATGAAAGACTAACCAGCAATACTGAAAAGGGATAAAAAATAAAAATAAAAAGTTCTCAAAAAGTGCTTCGGTATGTGAGTCAGTACGCATTTTCACTGGATAGCTAGCAGCTCAGGATGTTTTCCTCCTTAGAAAGATAAAGGCATGACTGACCCAATATGCACCACAGTGTGATGCTTTTTAACGACTACACATTGCTTCAACAAACACTGAGTTGCAACCTTCTGCAACTCCTGACATCTCTCACCATATACCGTCAATGGCAAGTTTAGGCCTAGATTAGTATAAACAATAAAGTAGGTAGATACTCATTGTACAACTAAAAGAGCAAAGATAGACTACACAGTCAATCACTACAGTTATTTCCCAGATGTTTGTACTTCTAGAAAAGTCAAAACGAAACGGTGGAAACTGGTTAATTAGAATAATTCCCCGAGTTCCCCTAACCCCGAGTCCTAATATTTAGATTTCACAAAATACATCAAGAGGTCCTCCCTAGTGAAATAACCTTCCCCCACTATTGCCACATTTCCCTTGTTTGTGTTAACTTTTCATCTATCTGCTGGTATTTGAGAAGAGGACCCGCCTCTCCCATACTGGAAATGTGTTTTTTATAAACGCTTATAAAACACTTTTGGGTCAGATGCTGCTATCAAAGTCAAGTATAGTTTTGCTGCATAGAAATCAAATGGGTCAAAATTCATATTAAGGCAAGATTCTCGCAGCTCAATGCCAAACAGAAGTTAAAGATAGCATTAATAGAAATCGTAAAGGGACAATAGAGAAACAAATTAAAAGGGAATGTACATACAGTGTGAGGCCAATCAGAAATATCTGATCGGTATGATAATACCGATCGAAGAGAACATTAAGTATTATACTAAATTTGAACTGAAGAAATATAAAACAAATGACTATTCCTCCACACTATACTAATGACGTCCATCTTTAATGTTGTGCATTGTGTTCAAACGGAAGGAGAGAAGGTCCAATCTGCTGCATGTTCTGGGCCTCGCTGACGTGGCGTGGTTTGTGGGGAGGCGGTGTCTCCTGGGTTTTCCTAAACCAGAGGTGCGTTCAAATTGGCAAACAATGGCAAATGTTCACGAACATGTTTAAAACGTTTTCCGTTTGCTTTGAGTTCTTTTTTTGAACGTTTGCAAACACTGGTCTGAGGAGGTAGTTCTCGGCGAACACAGACAGACGCTGGATGAATGTTTAAACCTTAAATGTAACAGTATGGAATGTTTACACAAATTTGAATGCGCCTCAGGGCATCCTGGGGCCCCGAGATTGAACGCCTCCACCGCCACGGTTACACAAGTGTGATCTCCACTTCCTCTCGCCTCTTCACCTGTCCACGGGGGTGCTGCTTCGGGGGTGGAGGCGCTGCGCGGACCTGGCGACAACAGGGAAACAGGCATTGAAAGGTGTACGAGACGTCAGAAACACTGAAGAATTAAAGGTGCAGTCAGCGATGCCGTAGAAGGTCTGTTGACATTAACAGCTCACTGCCACAGCTTGCTCCTTCAGAAGCTCTGAAGATTGTTTTGGAGGAGGGGTGGGTATCATGGTACAGGGCAGGTCAATGCTTTCCATTTCGTAAATTTACAGAATTATGTAGCGGTGGAACACAACGCACATTTATCAATTCAATGTGAATTATGACTTGAATTCTGCCTTTATGAATGTCTTCACGCACGTCAATATTTTATGCCACGTTTGGAAAAAAATTATTTTGTTTCATTAAATGGACTGCATTTTTAAAGCTCTTTTCTAACCTTCCGGCCAATCAAAGTGCTTTACAATATAGCCTCACATTTACTTATTCACACACACATTCACACACCGACATGTCAGCCATGCAAGACGCCATCTAACCCCTGGGAGCGGTTAGGGTTATGTGTCGTTCTCAGGAAAAACCTCGAGACTTGGTGAGGAGTTAACGGGGTTCGAACCAGCAGCTTCTCAATCACCTGTGCCCCCCCACACACTCTCCCCATTGCCAGACCCATTACACAGGACTGTTAACTCACAGGACGAATGGTACCAGACGTTCCTTCGGGGTATTTTGGTGGCTGGTAGGAGCCTTGGGCTGGACCTGGGAAGGCAACAGTCAGTGAATGTAAGGACGCTTTCACACCTGGTTTGTTTGGAGCAGTTGAATCGAAATATGGAGTGTCCCTTCTCCCCCCACCAGATAGGTTCATTTGGGCATATGTGAAAATATATCGCATATTACATTACATCTCGGTGCGTTTGTAATCGAACTCTAGAGCGGTTCGTCTGTGAGAACGCAATCAGCCCAGTGAAGCGGGACAACTCACTAGTGCAATGTGCTCTCTCGTGGAATTGGCTTTCAAAACATTCTCTAGTGAAACGCGGAGTTACCATGGCGTTATTGACCCGTTTACAAGTTCATGTACTGCTTTAAATGTTGCTATGTGAGCACGAAACAAACCCAGGGACGTACACAACATTTGTATCGATGCAGACCCTGATCCAGAACAAAACAAACGAACCATAGGTGTGAAAGCATCCTAAGCAACAGTGAGACACACGGTGAAGTTGTTGTTGTTGTTGTTGTGAGCTGAGGCTCTTACTCTGAAGAGGACTTTTGAGTGGTGCTGGAGGTGGCCTGTGGTGTCCGTTTAAATAGGACGGTGGCCGGCCAATGGGTGAGGCTGTGGCACTAGAGGGGCTGGACTGTGGGGAGGCCACAGTAGGGGTCTGGATGGGGCTGCTGTGGAAGGGCCCGGGCTGGAAGGGACTGCAAGGCGACAGGTCACACGAAGCCAAAGAAGGGAGGGTGGCCTAAAACACAAAGAAATATTCACGTTAGTATGTGGAAAACATGGAAAACAGTCCATGTTTGGAAAAAGCTTGGAGTACAATATGGAGAATGTATGCCTGTGCCACAGGGTTGTGGTTTAAAGAGCGGTTTAGCAAATTAGATTTAGCAAATTCAACTTAAACGCTTTCTTGTTACTAAGGAGCGAGCAAAATGTAGTTTTTATTCATTTATTATAGCTATCGTTTTGGTGGAAAACAATAGATTATTTATAATAAGCGTCAGTTTCGCTTCATGCAATTAGAAGATGATGAAGAGCAATGTGAAGAAGAAGGCGGTGGATGCAGGCCCTCCACGTGGCAGAAGAGAAGTTTGGACAGCTTGTGAAAGAGCTCCGTTTTCACATTTAACAAGTCCAAGCCTATTATCAGACAACAACTAGGCTCTGCTCCATTGTTGTCACAATATTCCCTCCAATTTGCCATCTGAACAGCCCTTTAGTTCATTGGACTGTCAAATGTACGAGCGTCCTTGAACTAACCATGATGGCCGCTCGCTTCCGTCTGTAAACATAATAAATCTAACTTGCAGTTTTTTTTCCACATACCAAAATAAACAAATTTAAAATCAATAAAACATGAAATTATGTGCATTCTGGCGCATATGAGACGCTATGGTAAAACTAGTTTCCAGCTTGTATAATACATCTTATATTTAATATTTAAATATATATATGTAGAGTTCTCCCCCTTTTTCAACAAATTGGGAACACTTGAAACACATTATGCTGTATATAGATTCCATGTCTTTCTTTTTCTTTTTTGGAAAATAATTTATCAAACATATTCAATTTAGATGTATTCAAATTTCATGATGTATGATATAACTTATATTTATATCATACATATAATAATATACTGTATATACTACACAAAATACATTTGAGAGCACATGCATCTTCTAGCCACATTGGTTTATATGGAGGTGCAGGACTTTAATGTGGAGTGAGAAATGAGCCCACAGTGAGTAATAACGTGACAGGAGCAAAATAGAGGGTTCAGAGGGTTAATGCGGGCCGAGTGCCCTTTGCCCCGGGACTAAAGGCACGTTCGCCCAGGAAGTGAGTAGTCCTAACGACTGCGGTGCTCTGGCGCTCATCCAACACTCACAGCGCGGTGGCTACGTACGTAATCGTCGTTAAGAGCTTCTACCTGTGCACTCCCGTCTCTCTGCCCGTCCGTGCCGTCGCCGGCACGGCCGAGCTCCTCCACCAGCACGGCTGGAAAGACGCCAACGACGCCGTTGAATTCCCCCTCCCAGAATCCGTCGTCCTCGCGGGTCTCCCTGCTCAGGATGCGGATGACGGCCCCCTCGGGGAAGGACAGCTCGTCCTCCGTCTGCCCCGCGTAGTCGTACAGGGCCTTGGCGAACGACACTGAAAGAGCCAAACGCAGAATTCACTGCCAAATTAGAAAGTTGGGTATAAAGAGGCACAGAGTCAACATTTCAGGAGTTTAGATTAAGACCATGGACAGAGAGAGAGCGAGAGAAAGAGAGAAGATACAAAAGAGAGAAATCACAGACAGAAGAAAAGAAAAGTGAAATCACAGACAGAAGAACAGAAAAGTGAAATCACACCGACCACTGCTGTCTCCATTAGCGGCGGTGGCGGGGGGCTCCGACTCGGGCTCGGTGGAGTTGCTGGACGAATGGGAGCGAGCGTCCAGCGCGGCCAGGCACTGCAGCATGCTCAGCAGGCTGTTGGATGAGGGCAGCTGGAGGTACTTCTCCGGGACGTAGCCCACCTGCCCGCCGCGGTTTTTGGCCTGCAGAAGAAGTTTCCATGTATACACATGTACAATGTTACCTCATAGAGTACTAATGTAACGCAATACAACCTTCTGCCACTAGATGTCACACTAGGCGCAGCAGCGTCTCAGGGAAAAACAAATACTCTGTGGGCCACACACACACACACTCACAAACACACGCACGAACACACAGTATTGTACCTTAACCCAGTCCTCCATGTCTCCATCATCGATGACTTCCAGAACCTCCTGCTCCTCAATAGTGAGTTCATCTGGCTGCGACGCCTAGCAATGACGGCAAAGAAAGAAGCTTTAATTTTAATTTCTTGAATAGGTTCAAGAATTCCTTCGTGCCTGTATCAATTCCGATTTTAAATACGAGTTTAGAACTGATTCTTTAACTGAAAGAAAAGTTGCTGTGGAGTAAGGATGGAACTTTGCTGATCGATGCTTCAGGTGTGTTTACTATGTTTTCTTATGTATTTTAGTATCTATTTATTTATTTCTGTAATATCTTGCATAGTGTTGTGTTTTACTGTATCTGGCTTGTAGAACCCAAAACAAATTTCCTCAAGAGGACAAAGTATATATCTATCCATCTAATCGGTTGCACCGAGTGAACGACTGAGTAACGCAGAACAGGTGGGCCCTTCAGCACAAAAACTGGATGGGATGAAGATTATTTCAAAATGCACTTATATCTGATCCTGGCCGATCTGATCTTCATTAATATGGTGTGTGAGCTTGTGATTAGTAGGGGCTTCGACACATTACTGCACCTGTTCAAACCAAGACCTTGCAGGAGCAGAAGCCAGCTTGTAGTAGGGGTGAACGATATTGGGATATTGATCATGAAAACTGCAATATCAATATTAATCTCGATATTTTTGAGCATAAGTAAAAATACAAAAGTTACCAGGTTTTTGGACAGCAACCGTAAGGAGGAGGAGGCATTGTTTTTGGCTACTAATGTTTCCTCTTCAAGCTCCATTGTGTCGTCGTCTTCCACAGCATTGTAAAACATTGTAAATGTAATTTGTGGAAATATTGATATTGATATGTGCGATTGTGTCGCACATATATTTTATTCTTTAGTTTTTATTGATTATGTTTACTGACTGTTTTTAAGGGTCTAACCAGGGACAGGGGTCGCGTATTAGCTTCGGCTATAAACCCTACATTCAAGGCATCTATTCCAGATTACTATGACCATGTGTACATGTAACCTTTTATACTGTTTATTATATAAAGCCACACACCGTACTGTTCTGTCTAAATCGAACACCACTAGGTCACACAGCAAATGGACACATCTCTACACAAAAAAACTTGTATTGTATTGCATACTTTCTGCAACATTTTCAATGATAACGACACTGGTTCAACGTATTGTGCTCCCCTACCTTGTAGGAGTAGAGCACTTTGCAGGTGAGGGGGTAGTTCCTCAGCGTGCTGGAGGGACTGGAGCTGCTGTCGTCCAACACCTCTCCATTGTCTTCCAGCTCCTCGTCCTCATGCTCGAGATCGGCCGTGCCCTGGGGAAGGAGACGCGGGAGACGCGTTAGCTCCGTGGGCTAGCGTTTATGGGCTTGGTTACAAAGTGAGCTGCAGTTCAGTTCACTTGCATTCAAAACATTTGATTTGTCCTCAAAACGCAATTCACTAAGGCATGTAGCGTAGTCCATAAACAAACATATAACAATAACAAATATAGAATATTAATAATAGAATATTCTATGTTTTTTGAACCTGACAAATGAACACAATGCGGTGTAAAGTGCCAAAATCTAGTTCAAAGAATGGCCACTTGAGGCTGTCTTAAAATCCCCATAGACTCCCATGTTAAAATGTACAACCTCACAGCAAAGTTAAGCATGTACGAGGGGGTGATTAAAAGAAAAAAAATACAAAACTATACCTCAAAATTTCCACAACAATGGCATCATATAGATCCATCCATCCATCCATCATATAGATGTTGGTAATAATTACAGACTAGCTCTACTAACTTCTTTGAAACTTCCCGCCTTTGTTGTTCTTTACTACGCTCCAAAGGAACGCATTGCTTGGTAGCCATCTTGCGTACGCATTCGCCAAGTTAAAAGCAAGTATATCGCAGTTTTTATAACTCCAACGTCAACACAAGTGGCCAAACTAAATCATGAAGCCTGTGCGGGGGGGTGTCCAAGGGCATTAATGCTGGTACATTTCTAACCTGACATGCCAGATTTTTGGTCTGCTGGACACATCTATCTGGGAAGCTGTTCAATGAAACTGTTTTAAAAGGATGTGCTTTCTAAAAAGTACCTGGCAGGGGATTGGACGAACCTGTGAACCAGCAGAGCCTGTTGCATTCCACTCTTCCAGAAGAAAAAGCTCTTCTACTAAATTCCAATAAAGCTAATGCTATATTGCAGCTTCTGCGTTAACCTCTGTAGGACCCACCCTTGTTGTTTTTCAAGGAAATTTTTTTTTCACTGTGCCCGTAGCTAACAGTGGACTCTTAGTGGACACATACCAGGTTTGCCGGACAGAAGTCCAACGATGAGGAACTATTATCTGCTAGCACTCCTACAGAATGGTGAAGTCTGGTGAACTTACGGAGAGCGAAGGGTCACTGGTGCCAAGGTTAGCCCAGCGCTCATTTTCCAGTTCTTCCATCACCTGGTTCATTGCACTCTCTAGCCACGTTTCCACGGCGACCCCCGCCTGTCTCAGCAGGTCCAGGCGTGCCTCTGCCTTTACTTTCGCTGTCTGTTAACAGAAGACGGCAAAGACATAGATAGCTGACTATACCTTTAACAGAAGATGGCAAAGACTTAGATAGCTGACTATACCTTTAACAGGAGATGGCAAAGACATAGATAGCTGACTATACCTTTAACAGGAGATGGCAAAGACTTAGATAGCTGACTATACCTTTAACGGGAGATGACAAAGACATAGATAGCTGACTATACCTTTAACAGGAGATGGCAAAGACTTAGATAGCTGACTATACCTTTAACAGGAGAT
>JAODLL010076720.1:15993-40158 GCA_026546735.1 Forbesichthys agassizii | reverse complement strand
TTGAGCTAACCTGTTTAAATTACCTTGTCAACACTGCAGGTGGTCTCTCTCTCTCTCTCTCTCCCTCTCTCTCTCTCTCCCTCTCTCTCTCTCTCTCCCTCTCTCTCTCCCTGTTCTGGTTGGCCAGACAGAACAGCACACCAGTACAATAGGCCTAGACTTTGTTTTGGAGCAGAGCACACAAGGAAGGTGATTAGAGCGTGCGGTTGGGTTAGCTGTGTGCTGTCTGCGAAAGACAAGTGTTTGCTTGAGCCGGCCTTGCGTCTGTGTTGATAGGACTGATATAATACGACATGGTGGTGGGTGATAATGATTTGGTCCCCCTTAATGTCCCCTCTATTTGTCTGTCTGTCTGTCTGACTGACTGTCTTATTGACTAGCCGACAATCTAATCCTTTGTTTGCCTCTCTCTCTCTTTCTCTCTCTCTCTCTCTCTCTCTCTCTCTCTCTCTGTGACTCTCTCTCTCTCTCTCTCTCTCTCTCTGTGTTTGTCTGCCCATAAAGCTCGCTTTCAAAGATATTTCTGTTTGTCGCTGTCACATGTGGAATGTATCGCTGCGTTGCTTTTCTTCATCTCCTTGTTTTATTTCATCTACTATTTCAAAGTCTCACTCGCTGTTTGTCTTTGGTTGAGGCTCTTTTTCTCCATGTGGCATCAGTGAGGGTGACACGGGGAATGATGGAGTGACGGCGTGAACATCAAAGGCACATCGCCGCTATGGCGAAGCCCCCCTTCCGTTCAGTGGCGTGCGGATATCATCTAAGGGCAGATTATTCCCCCGAATAAATGTTTGTGCCTTTCAAAGAAAGGGATTAAAAGGCACACTGTGATCACACTGCTGTTTGTTTCCACAGCCCTGTCTGTCGGTGTGCGTTTGAACGATGTACACATACACACACTCACACGCAAGCACTTTCTCTCCGTCTCTGTCGTTTTTATTTTCCATTCCTCTCCAGACTTACATACAAACATCGACTAAGATGTGCACAATCTCTCTCTCTCTCTTTCTCTCCCCCTCTCTCTCCCTCCCTCTCTCTTTCACACACACACACAGAGTGCTGAGTAAACATCTCACCCCAGGTGCAGTGCTTGGGTGTTCGTGGGTAAACATTTACCGCTACTCCGACCCAGAATGCACTGCTCATCGCTAGCCTCCACATCCCACACTGCTATTCCTCTACCTTCTGAAGCAGCGAGCTGCTCCACCGGTGTTGGCGTGTGGTCGCAGGTGTGTGTGCAAATATAACATATTGTGTTGGAACGTAGAATTTGCTTAGAGCTTCAAGCTCCCATCACTGAGTAGTCTGATTGGTCTAATATGGTGATGTAGATTCAAGATTTAGCATTATGCCAATTTATGAAATCTCCATTTGCAGTTAAAAATTTAGTGTCCAGGTGGGACATTCCTAGAGAAGCAGCTCTGGTTTACCAGGAGGACAGACACATACCTTATAAGCCGCTATGTTGGCCCACACTGCCTATTCTCAAATGTATCCTGATAACTTACTTAATGTCAACCACATTTATAAAACCTGCAAAGTGACAGATTGCAGCTTTAATAAGCCGTCTTGTTCTCTAGTTATCTCTTTCACTCTGAACATAAGCTAAAGTTCAGGCCCGTCGCCGTCCAATCTCTTCCACAAACCCCTCTAAATTGGCCAGTGCGCCCGAAGTGGAACAGTTTTGCAAACAGAAACGTTATTGGCTGTGTATGCTTTGCTCTCAACAGACCAGATGGGAAGGGGTACAGAGTTGATGGGGGAGAACACGGAACAGGAGCGAGGGCTCTCTATTGGTACTCAGTTCTCTGCAGCAAACTTCTGCAGTAAAAGAGACCCCGGGGTCATTTTGAGATAATGTCACCTTCCTTTGTTCCTAAATTATAATGTACATTGCACTGCTCTCTGTATTTTTGAGTCTGAAAACACAATGAATCTTTTTGTTGTTGCTACACATTATAGGCTGTGGAATGGACCAATGTGGAAGGCTGTAGCCATAATCACAGCTTTGGTCCAGTAAAATCTGGGAGGCACATCAGAGACATGCCTCTGCCAGTGTGTCACACACACATACACACCTACACACACACACACACACACACACACACACACACTGAATGCATGTAGAGACTCTCTCTCGCTCATACATACCCAGCAATTTCAAACTTGTCCCACCCAAACTCTCCAGTGATTCCCAAATCCTCCAACAACATTTTTGCCCAACTCACTTCGTGTGTGTGTGTGTGCGTGTGTGCCTGAGAGATTTTACCAGCATGCATTATGATAATAATAATTTTTAAAAGATCTCAAGATCTCATCCACATCTATACCAAATGCTCTCTCATTCCACTAGAAAGCAATTAGATGCATAACCCAGACTGGTCTCTGTGCTGGCCATACTCTACCTCAAATGCTGGTACTTAAAACTATTAAAGCAAGCCGGGAGCGGCTTGCTTTTGAATAAAAAGCTGGAGCTTTATAACGGCTGAGTCTCAGATTTAGGTCAAGGTGGGACGGCACTGCTTCTGAGCGACACAGCTAAAAATATGATGATTATATTCAGAATTATTCATTTCTTAGTAAGGTTTCTTCCCTATAATATAGGTTTCCTTTTTATAGCATGTTAGGGAAAATATTACACCAGCATTTCATTTCAAATCATTTCAATTACTTTATGCTCTCTTACATGTGTGGACATCTTACAGAAAATCTAAGAATGAGATGCACCCAGGACTATACCAGGGCAGGGATGGCTATATCCTTCAGCGGGATCATTTTTCACACAGGCTCGATGTCCAGGCTGCTACTGCTGGATGCTTGTATAATACAGTGTCACAACTTGTGAGAAATCCCATTGCTGAATGCATACTGAGCGGCGGTCGAGGCAGCGACACTGACAAACAGCCTGGGTGCCTCGGGCTGCTGTCTGAGTCGTTCTCAGTGTCAAGACGCTGGTGTTCATATAGGGAGCGAGTTGTCACAACACCGGCACACTACAGTCGCTTAAATCTTGGTGGGGGAAAAAAAAGCGAAAAAAAAAAGAATGTCTGTCAAGCTACCATTCCCAAACTGAGTCTGTATTTCCATAACAACCTCGACACGCTATACTTTAAGGTTGATGGGAAGGTGTGTGGGGGGGGGGGGGATGTCTGAGTTTGCTTCCAAACCAGTTAAAGGGCCCATAGCAATTTCCAAAGCTTAGTTTGCTAATCTTAAACATTCACACACCTGCTCTTATCTTTAAATGTGTGCGGTAGTGAGACCTCTTTGACGAACAGGATGAACAACATCTGTGGATAGCAGCAGGGTATGTGTGCTGCTTGGCTTTCTGTGACCAAACCTTGCTTAAAAAACTGGATTTGAAGTTTCCCTTCAGAAAATGGCTGCTGATAGTACCTGAGCAATATGAATATCAATATGGCCAATTTGACAGCTGCAATGCGCAATATGACAGCTGATGTTAGCCTGACTGGAACATAGATATGCACAATAATACTCTTCCATTCCAACCCATTAGATTAATTTATAAGAATGAGAACCCTGTGAGAGAATTTCATTCCCCCGTCCTCTGGGAATTATCAAACGTTGGCTGTTTGACGTAGTTTTTTAGCAATTTTCATAATGCAAGACTATTTGGACAATGCATCAGCATCAAAGATCTCCTCCACTTCAAAAGCCTTTTGTTCTCGCCGTTGTGTTTTAGCAGGGCTGGAGAAGAAACGGCATCACGCTAGTCCCGATCGAGGAAGCGATGCTGTGATGGCCACATGATGCAGAGCCTATGCACTGGGCCTATAAACACTAACCACCACACACCACACAGCGAAAACACACACAGTGAGCGTACACACCTAGCGCTGTAGCGATAAGTGGCATAAAGCCCACCACTGTGGCATGGTGACATTTTTAAAGCTTTAATTACATGCTTGGCTAACGTGTCTCACTGGCTGGGAAATTACACTATCACTGTATACAGCTGTGCACAGGATGTGGTTGTGGTCTGAAACCTTCCTGCCATTTCCAGCAGCATCCTCACCCCCTCTGCGTATGCCATGCCAAAGAGTAGCGCGATTAAAAATAATGGCTAATGCGACGACGGATGATTTATACTTCCAACACTCACCTCAAGGGACAATTAAGTGTTACCTTGAGAATAACACTATTAGAGAGTTTGGGGAAACACACTGCCACGCGATATGAGCTCATAAGATGAACCAAGCATGTCACTTTAGGATGAGCAATTCCTTATTTGCGTCATTAATTAAGCGCAGGCCTTGACAAACCTGGTAGCTTGTTGTCATTTATAACTAGGCTGGATATTCAATACATGCGTTATCATTTATACAGTATGCTATGCATTCATGCTAAAGTAAAATATACTGTACAGTATAATGCCACTGTATATTGACTTTTGTAATACTGCCAGACTTTATTTAATCGCTGTGTAATGCAAGGTTTTGTGTTTGGGTTCTGTGTTTTTACTGGTCGCTCGCAGACAGTGTGTCTCGCTGTTCAAATCCAATGGGACAGGGGTCAGAGAGGAAAGTAATCAATCTTCCACAATGTTTTGTTGGAGTACACCTTACAGATAACAAGGGCAGCCTGGCACATCCCAAAACTCTTGCCTCTCAGTAATTATATCCCCTTCAAAATAAATAAATAAATAAATAAAAATCCCAAACAAAACAATAACAACAACAGACGGCCCTTTCTGAGTAAACATAGAGCAGAGTATACGGCTACTCTTGTTCATTCACTTCCACACATACAGCAAACTTGTGCACACTCGCACACACACACACACACACCTACACACACACACACACACACACACACACGCACACACACACACTATCAGTGCAGACAGCTGCCTTGAGAGACCGTCTTATAGAATCTGAGGAAATGTGGCTGGAGGTACACTGTAGTAAATTAGCTCTGGGCTCCACTGGAACCAATTAATCATCCCGCTGAACATGTACAGTATGTGTGCAAATGCACCACTCTCTGTGTGTGCGTGTGTGTGTGTGCGTGTGTGTGTGTGTTGTCCCGTTAGCAGTAGAGACTAGCACAAGAAGCAACAAGAAGTTATGGCATTAATGACAGCAAAACAAAGTCTGCGTTATGTTGTGTGCATGCAAATGTGTGCGTGTGTGTGTGTGTGTGTGTGTGTGTGCCTGAATTCCTGTACTCCTGTCGAATGCTTGTCCTGGGGCAATACGGAGCGATGTACGAGAGGCCGGGAATTGAGACTGAGCCTCAAGGCATCTCATATGATGGCGTCTTCACTAGACGAGACTGATGTAGCTTTCCTTCTTCTCCCCTGTTCCAACGGTTCCTCCATCTGTCTCTCTCTCTCTCTCTTCTCTCAGTGCAAGAGTGGATTGCGAGGGATTGTGTTTTACACAGATGTCAATGGACGAGCCTTGATAGCTAGCCTTTTCAGGTACAGCGAAGAGGCTTTCGGACACTTTCAGATCTGAACTGCACACCCTAACCTTGGGCACCTGGCGTCTGTGCCTCTACTGAGCTCCGCTACAGGATAAAGGCTCACAGTATCAACACAAGGACTTAGGGCTAGGGTTAGTAGGGACTGCGCTTAGACATTTGACTATAGGAGGGGATAAAGGAACGGCTTCAAGTTTTTTCTGTGTGAAGGTTAATCTTGTTTCAGCGCCATTTCGGTGTGTATGCTAGCAGGTTCCAGTGCAATGCAGGTGCAAAACCGAGAGCTGACATTATGGTCAGGAGGGTATCGATTTGCCACGTTAACACGTGCTTTCAATGTTGGTTTCATATTTACACAGATGTCTAGTTGGACCACAAATTCCTTGAAGACAGATTTATCTCATTATGTCTCCTTGGAGATGCTGAACATCATTTTTTGTCATTGCTCTATTTTAGTTCATTTCTGAGGTCAATGATTGCAGATGTTAAAATTGGCTGCTTAATAAGCGTATTTACATATGAGGAGGGGGGGGGGGGCGAGTAAATCAATTAATTTGTGCTGCGTCTTTGAAATTCAACACATTAAAAAGCCTAACTTTCAACGTTAAGTCTTGGTGATTGGGATTCTACTGGGAGTCCGTAATTGCATTTTCTGCTGCAAAATCTGTCTTATATCTCCCTGGAGAGAAGCCACTCTTTTTGAAGTACCACACAAACAAATGCATCTTTTCCCATCTGCAGACCCACCGACAAAGTCTGAAGGATAAACTCCAGACAGGAGAGCCCAGTGGAGGCAGAGGATAAGCTTTGTAGCGTAAGGACGATAAACACAAATACTGTAAGCTTGGGTAAGAGAAATTCCTATTGTTAATCAAATGTATTGTGGCTTCTAGAAAGTTACGTTGCCACTACTAATTATAAACCAGATTTACCCAAATTGGCCACACTGTAAAAGATATACCCTCCTCAGAAAACAAGTTATTTATTCCAACTCCTGATAAAAACACTGTTGAACATACAACAGCGATATGCTGCATAAACATTATTAATGTTGTGCTGAAGCTGATAGAAAGCACTAACAATCCATCCTTTGAGGGACAATGACGGCTCATGTCAACATAGACTACAATCACTTTCTGTCCATTGAAAGCCTCCGACCACACAACACATCATTATCTCACCCACGTCAATAGCTGCCATTAGGGCATGGTTAGGTTCGCAAGCTTTAATGGCCCAGCTGTCCTTTAGCATGTGCTCATTAGACAGTGCAACCAAGCCATTGGGTCCTTTGTGAAGGTAGATTTCCTCTGCAAATGTCAATTGGAAGGTCATCTTGAACAGCCACATTACGGCACATAGTGACAAAGTGCTGAGCGAAGAGTGGGTAAATGAGGGGGCCATCCTTCTTTAACTCAGCCACGGACGGTATGGAAGCACTCCTCATGGTGTAGAAAAAGAGTGGGCATTGCTAACCGACCATAAAGGTGAATTCAAAAATGGCTTGTTGGTGATGATTAGAATGAGTCAGTAGTCAGCACTCATTCCAGCAGATTACGTGAGGATTACGTGAATCGTGGAAGTGAGGCAGGGAGTTGCAGCAGGTTTGTGGATTTGAACATGTTTCCTCACTTTGTAGGCATAATGATAGCAGGCAGGGGACATCACAGACTTCAGAGGTGACAGAATGCAGAGGCGTTAGATTTACAATTACGGTCAGCCATTTAGCAGATGCCTTTATCCAAAGCCACTTGAATTACGTTTCTTCCAGATGTCATTATTACTGCTGATAACACTACTGATAAGACATTGGATGTTTTGACGGTCTCACTAATGAGGTGCTGTCGGATGAACCATTGAGCTATTGTATATATACTGTATATAAGCTATTGTATATACTGGCAATATGCTATCGTTGATGATATGGACAGCAAATACATAAGCATATACTGGAAAAGGAAAAATATATACAGTACAAATTATATTCAATGTTTTGAATGAGGAAAATTAAAAGCTTTTAGTTTTTAGTAGACTGATCTTTTTATAGACCATGATGTAACTGCCTTGTAGCAACAACTCTACCTTTCAAGATTACAAATTACAAACATTAGAGGATATTTTAATATTTCAACAGCAGACGACTAATTGCGTGTGTTGGTGGTACAGCGCCCCTTTTGCCCCCAAAGTGCTGCCAACATGAAATACGTTTCCTTTAACTGACCTACATGAGCTACAATTAGACAACCGCTTTGATAATATGATATATCTAATATAATATATAATTCACACCAACCGCACTAAAGAATATAATAGGAATTCTGCAATACAACAATAACTGCGTCTGTTTGTCTGCGAGCCCAAGACAAATGTGCTCTGTCTGTTACGTAAATACACGTGTGTGTGTGTGTACACCTATACATACATGCCACGGCAAAGCTCAAATCACACACATACAGAAGTTTAAAGGGGTAATTGTCCCATCACATCAACATGTATCTTTAACATTCCTGTGCCTACAACAACAAAGACATAATCATCAAGCATTCACCTCTGCCTCCAGTTAAGCAGATAATCTGCAGTTGTTAGGCAAACGCATGTGTCAGCAAGCATATAGCAGAACTGGAAGATGTGTACGAGCGCGCTCATCACTTTTGTGTACACAAGGTTAGGTGTTTACATCTGCCTCTGGGTGAATGGTGGGTGTACAGTAGAGTACACGGTGATTATACACAGTATACTGTACATGTGTGCGCATGGAGGAGCACTCCATGCTCGCTGTCTGCATTTAATGAGTTCGCGGGGAACTCCACTGAATATAGTGCAGATCTGTACGGCTCAGACGATACCTCTGTGGCTCCAGATCACTGCAAAAACGATATCTAACTTAGTGTGATAGTGTAAGTAAGTAAGTAAGTAAATTGTATTTATATAGCACATTTTCATAGACATAAATTCACAAAGTGCTTAACAAGTCAAACAAATACCAAAAAAATACACTATATATTTATAAACACATAATACATACACCATAAAATCAAATGCTAATGAAAAGTTTGTCTAAAAAGATGTGTCTTAAGGTGTGATTTAAAAGTGTCCAGGGTGTCCATAGCTCTTAAGGCAAGAGGGAGATCGTTCCATAGCCTGGGAGCCACTGTGCCGAAAGCACGGTCACCTCTTGTTGTGAACCTAGTTCTTGGAACAGTTACAAGGCCCTGACCTGAAGACCTCAGAGACCGCCCAGAGGGAGGTGTGTGTAGCAAGTCCAGGATGTATGGGGGAGCTTGACCATGCAAGGCTCTATATGTGATAACTAAGACTTTAAAATGTACTCTAAAAGAAATAGGAAGCCAGTGTAATGCCTTAAGCACCAGAGTGATATGGGAATACACATTGTGATAGATTTAACATCTATGTGGACTTGTTTCTAATATAAATGGCTTACCTGGTGACTTAAGTGACGTAAATGTGCACTTAATTTAAGAAATATTATCAAGTGAATTTCACTTACTGCACTGGCAGCCAGTTCTGCTTGTTTTCAGCATTAGTATGCTCACAACTAATATATTTGCACTTTTATTTGATTTGGCCTTTTTTGCAGTGATTAGACAGGTACCGACCAATGACCAACTGCTTTTGTCTCATGTGTTCTCTGCTGTAAGCGAACCACTGTTCTACTGGTCTTGGTGTATGCGTGGTCCTCCCACCTCATTTCTTCGTTTACCCGTCCCTCCGATCCCCCGTAACTTCCTTTACACACACACACACACACAAACACACACACACACACACACACACACACACAGGCACACGCACACACACACGCACACACACACAGGCACACACACACACAATGTCAAACGTCCACACAACCTGGCTCACCGGAGCTCATAAGACCATCGTCTTATCTGCCAACAGCAGCTACCTCTACAAATGAGACAGAGCGCACATCTACAGATTCGACAGGTCTAATTCAAGCCCACAGCTAAATTGACATGGCTATGCTGCCCATATGACCCCGTGCGTTGCACCACGGCCTTTGAAGGCTCCACATCAAAGCTAAATACCATCGCTTTTAACTCAAGTGAATTAACTTGCCATCTCCAAGATCTGCCCTATATTGCGGTATAGAGGCAAAATAAAGAGGGAAGGTTCCCCACGTAATGCATATTCATGGGCTGTAGGCGCACGCAAGCGGCCCCACTCACGTTGGTCGACTGACCTACTTTTCATGAAGGTGTGCCGTCTATTAATGTGAGGACTCTGGGTGTCTAATAATTACATGCTGTGGTCCATGATTTGTTAACCCCATACCACCACCACCCCCCACCCCCCTCTCAGGAGCTGTTGTTGACACACAGACCCTGAGGTCCATGTGTGCTTGATTGTAGGCCGAAAACAGATGTTCTTGCCTGTGTTCATGTGTGTTCAGGCTTCCTGACAACTCTTATGAGTGAATGGTGTGTGTGTGTGTGTGTCTACGGCTGTTTACATGCCACTTCCTGGACGTACTTCGTGTGTACGAGCCAGCCTGAATATGTGCCTGTGATCGTCTGCCAGCCTATCGCTGAAGCGCTGACTAATGCTGTGCGGCTTTCTGGGAAGACCGATACGAGGCGGCGTAACGGCTCAAAGACACGCGACGACCCGTCTCTCCGAGAGGTAATGGGAGAGACGGGGTGGAGGGGAAGGGCGTCGAAAACGACCACAGAAATGGAGCGCAGGTGAGGGAAGGCAAACAGAGAGGGTCAGCGAAAGGTAGAATAGCAGAAAGAGGCTGGCGGTAATGAGAGGAACAGAGGAATAACGGGAGGGGGTGGAGGAGTGACGAGGACCAAACAGACACCGCCGAGAGAGGGTGGGAGACTCGTAGTGGCTTCAGGTGTCACACGGCGACAATGGGCAGTGATGGAAAAAAGAATTGGAGGGCGGGGGCAGAGGGGTACATGCAAGACAAGATTACATGGGAGGAGAACGAGGGACGTGTTATGTGGGTTGGTGAGAAAGATGACAGGCAGAACGCGAGAAGCGAGAAGTGGCGCAGCGGGTGAAAAGGGGGGACCTCGTTATAAAGCGGCCCTGGGATCTCCATAACACACACACACACCTTGCATCTCCTGTGAACTTAGACAATGTGTGTCGATAAATGCTACATATAGATTTACGTGATGAACTATGTGCGCGCGCGTGTGTCTGTGTGTATGCACCTACCTAAATAGTTATATTGTGTAGGAAACAACTGTTTTAACTATTTAATGATGACTATGCAGCATTAGGCATTTTACATACAGTATATTCTATTATCTATATATTATTTTTACCAGTGTCAATGTGTGTTTCTCTGCTTGTCTAGCTTATCAATTGTTTTCTGTATTGGCCCTTGCCAAGGCCACGTTACTGTGGCAACTACCATGTGACTGAACTAACAGCATATAGACACAGACAGGGACTCAGAGACTCAGAGATATGTACAAATAACTAATAACTGCTACTGCAATATACATCTGGCACTTCCTCCACTGATTCATTGTCTAGTAATTATAAATTAACTGTGCAAATCTACAAGGAACAACCTTTAGCATATCTGCTAAAAATGTGTGGAATCTAACAGTATGCACGGTAAACACCCAGTGAATCATATAATGTTCAGAATGTTCCTTGTGTGTGGTCAGTTTGTGTGGCGCTACAAGAGCTGGACTATTTCAATGTTGAAATCTGTCTAAATTGTTACTTGGGAAAGAATCCTCTAAAAGAAAGAAATCACTGTGTTTAACAAGCCAGTCAGATTTTGCCCCAGGTGTAACTTCATTTCTGGATGGTAACCAATCACCACTGACATCTCCCACTCACAACAAGATAACCAATCAAGTTATGGCATGTTAAAAAAAACTAAACAAACTTCACCTGAAACAGAATGGTCAGCCGCCCCAAGATATAAAACGCTGTCGAAAACAACAGCGGAAAAGTGTAAAAACACAGGGCCTTTAAATCTATATTTGTGTGTATGACATAATATCTGTAGGTGTTGCTGTGTGCACACACGTGTCTGTGTGTCAGACGAGTGGTCCTCCGGTGGTAATTGAATCAGGACAGGAAAACAACGGGGAACAGGCAGAGCCAAGGCGAGGGCACAGCTGGAAAAGCAAGAGTTCCTGCCATTACTCTGTGATGAAAGGAAACGCTGGCTTACTGCATGGGGAGTCTAGTGCCCAGACAGCAGAATCTCGTCTTGGTTCTTCAGAGGGCCCGCACGTTCTGGTTTAGTGCTTGTATAGCGTTGTGTAAGATGTCAATCTTGACTGCAGCTTTCATAGTATTAGCAGACTCTGCAACAAGGTCATCACAAATCAAATGTATGAAGAGTTCAGATGCAAAAACCTTTAAGTCCATCTGACAACCGTTTAACTGTAGTAAAGGTGAATGTAGTGAACCAAACTATAGAAATCTAATAAATAATGCTGTTTTAAATAGCACATTTTTGCAGGTTTTTGCATCTGAACTCTTCGTATACACCTTGGGAAGTGCAATCAGAAAATTGCAACCATCGATTAAATCCACTAGTCTGAAATCTATGTCTGAAAGCCAATCGAAAAAATACAAACAATAAACAACCCAGTTACTTTTATAGAGTGGAAAGTGTGGCTGGGGAGGGGGGGGGGGACGGAGAAATTGGGTCAGATAAGGCCAAGATGTTGGGATTTTGATGGGCTTTTATCCAGACTTATCAGACAGCAATCACTGTAAGTGGGAAAACTGCCTGTCGAAACCCTTATGCTTCCATGTGTGCTCTGCCTCCCAACTGGCAAAATATGGAAGCAAAATATTTAATCTGGGGCGTGAATTAACCCGAGAGGGGAGATGTTTATCTTCTATAAACTATAAAGGATAGCGGTCTTGTGACGACAGTTTTGGTACTATTGCGCCCCAAGTTATTCTACAGTGGTTGTGGGCGTCTGCGTCTGAACTGAGTGTGTCTGGAGGTGATAAAAAAAGCACAAAGCACATAAATAAGGGCTTAATGAGCCCCTACACCGCTCACTATAATGATGACGACGGAGTTTTCCAGCCGCAGAGTTAGCGGGGGAGGTCCGAGTAACACATGCGTCCTCCAGGTGTATTAAACTGCATCGCTCCAACTGCTGGGAGTCCTAACCCTGCGGCTCATTGGGGATTTTTTTAGTTTCCCCTTCCCCTAACAGGCTACAGACTATATATCTGCTCTAGACTATCTGCGTTAGTACGCGAGCTTTCCTCTTGGTGCGACCAACATTGGAGAAACATTAAATATATCTTATATGCTAAGCACATTCTTTTTTTTTCTTCACATCTGGGTGATTTGAGAGTCATGGCATAAATCAATCCCTCCAGTTACATGTTATGATAAGTGTGTGCGTGTGTGTGTGTGTGTGTGTGTGTGCGTGCGTGCGTGCGTGTGCGTGTGCGTGTTAAAGCAAATTTCTTTGAGAACGTGAGAGTGAGAGTGGAACCGGGCATAGAATGGGACATGCTCCTCCACCACTCCTGTGTGTGTGGTTGTTCAGGCAGCAATAACAGAACACGCTTCCCCACATGCTCCTTAAGTAAGCTCTGCCGCCACGGGGCTTTGGAACAATGGCAAGCCCTGTGAACGCACACCCCGATTACTCACCTTTAACTCCTCCATGTTATGCCCCTCAACTCTCCTCTGTGTATGTGTGTGTGTGTGTGTGTGTGTGGGGTGGGTATCTGACAGACGTTCTCCCATTTGTATTATGCACAACGATGAACCTGGCTTTTTCAACCACACTGTAATTCTGGAAGTGTGAACGTCACTGACTCACCCTGACACACGACCGAGACCGACACTGTACACGTACAAAGGAGTCACAATCAAGGGTGTAAAGAGCTGAGACAAACCTGCCAATTAAAGTCATTACAGCAGTTGGTTGGCCCTGTATCTCTGACACACACACACACACACTCTCTCACACACCCACACACACACACACACACACATCAGGCTATCAATTACAACTCACAATTGAGCTTCTTTCCCATTTTAGATACTGTAAAAGCCATGTTTGTTTGAACCAAAAGATGATAATTGAGGGGTATCAAAGGGGCATTCAGCGATCATGACATGATGGTGGCTTACAGAAAGCAAGACAAAAACAAAAACCTGCCACTTCCTCACGGGGAGGGAAGGGGAGGTTGTTGAACCCAAGGTTTACTGGGAATTAGTCAGCGGCCATGCTTACAAATGATCAATGTCCCCCTGATGACACCATAGGGGCTCACTGCGGTTTTCACAACAGAATTAATGGTGCGGACATTGAAGAGGACAAAAGGGAAGAAGACAAATGAGGCTGGCGCGCTGGGAAAAAGACTCAACAGGTATTCTTTTCAATTGAAGTTTCTTTGTAAAACTAAAATGTGTAGCTCTTGGGCTGTGAAGCGTTCCCTCATACACAGTTTTTATACAGAAATAGCTTTTATAACACTTTTCTGTCATGCTTTCCTTTTTCTAATTGAATAAAAACCTTCCAATCAAAAGGGGGGAAAAAAATATTCCCCATCTGGGCCTCAAATGCTGGATTCACAGGAGTGCTTTTAAGCCCGGAAAGTCTAGTGGGACCAGCAGAGTATAGTGTATCCAGATGCTGAGGGGCCTTGGTTCAGAAGGGCACGGGTCTTTTCCCCTGACAGAGAGGATCTATTTTTGGTGACAACACCACTGTGGCCAAACATTGCAGTTTGGCAGGCAAACACCCGCTACGGTTGAAAGTAAATTTGTCTTGTGAGTGAATGTCCCCACCTCACTGCCAGACTTCAGGACACAAAGGTGCATCCGGCAAATAAACAGAGCAACACAAACATGTCCTCAAAACCAATCAAATAATTCACCCTTACATTTCTTAATAATACCCTGTTAAAGTCAGTTTAGACAGATCGTGCTTATTATTAAAGAATAGTATTTTCTTGTGTCAGACCCCTGCTTAGAGAATGCTTAGTGGAGCGACTTGATTTGTCTCAGTGCCTATACGAAGACAGCTGGGGTTCAAGGTCAAGGTCAGGTCACAGAGGTCGCCATGCAATTTATTTACAGAGCACCCATATAGCTGAGAAAACTCCCTGGCGACACTGAAGCCTGTGTTTCTGGACTATGGACCTCTGTTTCCCCCACACCACATAAACATATACAGCATTAAAAACAGATCTGCATGTGAAACAAACAGCACTAAAAATACCCTTCTTCTTTTTTTCTCAACACATTCCTCTCTTTTCCTTTGTGATGGTGCTTTCCTTCCATCCTTGCTTCCATGCTTTGTATCTCTCAATCTCTGTGTCTGTTGATATCTATCTTTTTCGCTTCTATGCGTTTCTTCCTCTGTTCACTGTCGAATCTCTGCCTGTTATTTTTTCTTTCTTTTTTTATCACAAAGGAACACTTAAATCTCACCCAACTGTCAAGGCCCACAATGACAGGCCGGTGGAAAATATACACCTAAAGAAGTGCATATTTTCTTTTACACACCTTTCTGTTTACGTATGTATGTGCTTACGTACTCGTCTGTACTTGCCCTCACCGTATAGCTTGAGGGGAAGGGGAAAAAAACAGCCTCTACTTAGCAGAATACAGTATCTGTACAACAAAACCCGCCGGTCCAACCTAGGTAGATCGAGTGCGCGTGAGAGTGCAAGCAAGATAGTAAGAGGGAACTCTTGAACGCAACTCAGTTCTCAGGAGGATTCAGTAACACAATAGAGCCCGAGCAGCAGAATAGAAACACTCTCTTGTTTCACGAGAGGGCATAATCAGACTGCTGGATTAGCTAACCGGTGTCTGCCAAAGGAATAAACACTACAAGCCATAACTCTAGAACCACTTCATTGTCTTTGCCTGCAACTGATAGCGCCATCTCCACGGCAGAACACCTGGCTAGACCTTTATTCCATTTGTGGAGACATACGTAATGTTCCATGACAAGAACATCCTTTGAAACGTAACACCCCGTGCCGACACAATTGCCTATACGGCTCTTAAATTGACACTTCTCATGCAAACTGCTGTCTGTACAGGAGTGAAGTTGGTAATGTGTTCACTGTTGGCATGCAGCCCCTCCTCTCCGACCTACCCCCCCCCCCTTCGGAGGCCCCCTCAACTCTGCAGGGATGGTTTATTCAGGGAGGAATGGAGCACTGTGTTATGAGTGTTATTATTCAGTGCTAGCGGTTCTGGTCCACGACCAGACATCCTGCATGCGGTTTCACCTTTAGGACTGAGACAGCATTGTGTCTGCTGCCCATCCCACACACACGCTCGCTCACTCAGCGCAGTTCCTCATGAGTCATGCCCTTTAGTCCGCCTTGGGTATGTGTGTGCGTGTGATGTGGGGTCTGCAGGAAAGCCATCGGGGGAACAAAATGATGACAGGGCATGTCCAGTAGATTTGTACCTCTCTCTCTCTCTCTCTCTCTCTCTCTCTCTCTCTCTCTCTCTCTCTCACAATTAATCTTGCTCAGCCCTCACTTTCATCTTTTCTTCTCCTGATAAAAAACTAGGCCTCTCTCTCTATTGTGTGGGAGACTTCGATTCCCATCTATTCACGTTCATCCACGACGCCCGATCTTTTCTTTCTCTCCCAATCTCTCCTCTCATCTTCCCTATGTGCCATTCTGTATTCCGCACATTATTCTTCTCTCTCTCCCATACAAACGGTGGAGCGTACAAGATGCTATCGCAAACATCTCAAATAAGGCCGCATATAGAGGATATGCAGCGCTCCGTGTTTTATTTATTTCATCAATTTACAAAGGAAAATATCCACCAGTGACCACAACATGTACATGTAATGTGTACTCTAGAAGTTGAAATATATATATCTTCTTATTTTTAAAGCATTGCTCTAGCCCTGTGTAATGATTTCAAAGCAGAGGTAAATGTTTCCATTTGCAGAGGATTAAAGGATTGCCAGTGTATCCTCCTGCTGATAGCTGTTTTGTGGCTACACGCTACATGATGCTCAGACAGAGCAAAACTCATCTTTGCATCAAAAGAACATGTCCGATAATTATACTTTCATGTCCTATAGCTATAGATAAACTCGAAGCATGCGTGTGTCGTGGGTTAGGATATTAGAAGATTAGAAAATCTTTAGAAAACACCCCCGAGGAGTACGAAATAAAATACCTCCTGTAAACACACAGCTACAGTATATGATCATAGTAGGCTACAGTATACAGTACACTCACTCACAAACATTCGCTTAGCTAAATAGGATTAGCTAATTGTTTGCTATTAGTTATCAGTTAGTGAGGAGGAAGTCTAGTAGCGTTCACAACTCTTAGGCCAATACCACTAATCTAAATGGTGCCTGAGGCACCCGGTAGAAGCCTTTACAATTCTGCCTTTCTGCTCCAGAAATCTAAACAACTGACGCGCGATGGGGTATAAACATTTCTTTTGATTCTTTGAACTGGTTTATTACCAGTGGACCATGCTTTTAACGCAGTTGCGTGGCACAGTTGGCGAGGAGAGTGGTTTGACATAGCGTTCCCACCAGCATTAAAAGACGGGGCGTTTATAAAGGAGAAATATGACCTGGACACTGCTATGAAATGATCCCCTCATTCACGGCTCACAGCCATTCATCTCCAAGAGAAATACTGCACAGTGACAGCAGAGAGGCGAAAGGTACGGAGTGGTTTGTGTGGCGCTGTGTGTGCGTGTGTGTGTGCGTGTGTGTGTGCGTGCGTGTGTGATGACAACGCATGACTCATTCCACCACAGTGACGGCCCTCTGGTACTCAATCAGTCAGTAAACAAAGGCCAGCAAAAGCCTCTTTCCTTTCTTTCCAAAATCTTTCATTTTTAAATCCTCCTTCCTCCCCCCGAATCATTACACCTCGTCGCTCCCTTCGTCTCTCTCTCTCCTTGCCCATGTTTCTCTCCTCTAAATAATTCTCTCTCTCTTTTTCTCTCTGTCTCGTTCTTCCATCTCCCTACCCTTGTTTCTGATTGCTGGCTAACCTTCGTTGGGGCGCATCGACTCGGGTGCGAGAGAAAAGCTGCACAACCTCTGAAGTTAAATGGCCTGACAATAATCATGTTGCGGAAGCTCGGAGCCATCTTTATTTAACCTTTTAAACACCCACCCCCATCCTGATCCCTTCTGAGAAACAGGCTTTGGGGATTATTAACTTGTGACCCAAATATAACCCCCATCCCCACCGTACCAATTACGGCTGTCACATATATTTTTTTCTACAGACTGGGAAAGATGGGGCTTCTGCTGGAGAGAGACAGAGAGAGATAATCCACTGTACGAGTGTTAGCAAGGCCGCACACTCGCACGTGTGGCGCTAATTCCCTTCAGCGGTAAGACACCAGACCGCGTTGCCCGTGCATGCCCCCACCCACCCAATCTCACACCGCTATCACGTTGCCACAGCATGTCAATCAGCTGTGAATTCAGACTGTTGCAGAAACACCTTGATTTCACACCTGCCTCTGTTGGGTTCCAGCTGTTTAGTATGCGCTGTGAAATTACGGCAGGCTCCCGTCCATATATGTGCCCCCAGTGGCATGCAGTTGTATTTCCCTGGGAACACATCTTTGAGTGTTTGTGTACAAATGTAATGAATTGCATGTGTTTGTTTACACAGTAAATTTCAATATTCATATAATGATGCATCCATTCCGAGCTGTTTCATCCACGGAGGAACAGATTCTGAACTGTCCTTGACCTTTTATTCATATTGCAACAGAACATATTGAACACATACTCAAGAGGATCAACAGCAGATGCCAGCGCAACTGCAGACTAAATCACGCTGCACCCACACAATTTAACCCGGCTACTATGACAACCATCTTGACCCTTTTGGCCTTTTGAAGAATGGATGACAAGCTACATTTTGCTTAGGTTTCGCGTCTGTCTGGTGTCAGACTTTGCACGCCACTTCTTTGTTGGAAACCCATGCGTAGCCATAGCAACTTGGAGACAATAAATAATGGACATGTTGAACTGGAAGAAAACTGTGAAAAAAGAACACCTACCATCATGCATCTTTACTACTGACCTGAGCAATGAAACGTTCTCAAGGACAACATGATTTTATATTTTCATGTAACGCCAACTAACTCTTTGATGTCATGGGATGTCAATGACGTCATCATTACGGCAAACACTAACACCAACACAAACATTGAACATACATTTACCAGAATCATAGGTGTTGAGCAAAAGGCCACTGCACATTTTTTGGCTTTTCTGTGCTGCGCCCCCAATAAGACAATTGCTATCACATCACAAAGTTGTTTCAGGAAAAAGTACAGCGCCATTGTTCTTTGTAATGATGAATTATGGTAAACAAAGAATCAGCATGGCTTGGGTCCTGTGATCTGATCTTAATGGTAAGAGCTAGAGCTGACAATGTTTGTTAATTTGCTAAAAACATAATAGAATTTGGTCTTTTCATAGGCTATCTTGACAATAAGAAAATATAACATTACAGCAGACTTAAGTTCAGTAAACCTCACACGCACACAGACACACACACACACACACACACACACACACTCATGCACACACACACACGCACACCCGCGCGCACACAAGAACCATTGGATGGAGATGAACTCTTTAGGGCCTGGGGCTTCCTGACAGCATGATGGCAGAAGGGCTAGTTGTTGAATGAGATAATAACACAGCAATATAACATGTAAATAGCCTGTTGTGAATTGACAAATCACTTCAGGGAATTACGGCAAACCTCTTCACCACTCATTTCAGTTTCTTAGTTCATTTCCATGAAAGCAATAAATCAAGGAAGTGAATGTGTGAAACCTGCCTTCCATGCCATACATAACCACCACATTCTTTCACCTATTGTGTGGTTTTGTTTGCAAGGACAAACATTCCCACTGACCCTTTCAGGGTTGTGTCAGATAAATAGGTAACCAAAGACTTTTTAAGAGGACCAGAGGTTAATGGCTGTTGAGTTTACACGGCCATGATAATGCCTGACTTTCACTCTCAACGGGATCCAACTACGGGGAGACCCCGGGTGACAAAGTTCTTCAACAAAGGGCCTGTCACTCACTCAGTTTCCACGGAGACCACCAAACGGCCAGGGTCACTTTCATTACAGATTCCTCCACTCCCCAAGCCAATGCACTTAATTGTTGTGTTTGTGCCAGTGCAGTATGCTAGTGCACGGGTAAATTCCCAACCCGGCCTCAGTATCAATCACTTTAATCACACGCCGCTCTTCTGTGAGGACAGAATGGGACAGCTTCTCTCCCATGAATTCATCTCTCCACAAACACACACACACACACCCACACACACAAACCACACCATACCACACGCCAACCCTCATTTCTGTTAAGACTGTAGGGCGAGGTTTATGTACCATTTTGTTCTGAGCAGTTTGCATGTTTATCTGACCCACTGCAATATAAATGGGCAACTTTTGCCTTAAGGAATCATGTCAGATGATTTCACGATTCAGCGCATTTCTCATCATCCCCCCTCTCTTATGTACATCTCTGTCTCTCTCTCTCTTTCTGTCTCTCCATCTTGGGGGAGTTTAGCATCTGGAGACTAATAAAGTTGGTAAACTCTGGGAGTCTAAAAGCAATTCTATCATCTGGCTAAAGGTCACTGTTTTCCACTGCGGTGTGAAGTTCACACATGCGAGAACAGAGACACGTGTTTATTACAACTGCAGCTTTCAAAGAACAAAGTGACAAAAGCAAGCGTGCTAAAAACAACCTCAATAAGCCGCATATGAACACCAATGAGACAGAAAATATACATTAGTCAATAACCTGTTGTTTTTTGTTTGGTTTGTTTATTATGGTCTGAAAAATCTACACTAAAATATTGGTCTTTATTGAAACAAATGAATAAAGTATCGTGCCTTTAATGATACAGCAGTTATCATTGGGGACCACCAATCATTAAACTGATGCTTTGAAGGTCTTAAAAAATGACAGCAAGAGAGCTCTTAGCATATACTTTACATCAATGCCTCAAACGCGGCAGACAGGTTGATGACGGTTTACTTGAATTTACAGTACACTCTTAAGTGTTCAATCTAAAGCAGCTTCAATGTACAAGTACATTTAGAATCATATTAAGTTTTGTTACTGCAAAATCAGTGGGGTGAAGGTCTGAAGTCTGAAGGAAAAAAGCATGCAAGTAAGTATAGCCTATAATGCACACAATGGGATGTTATATGCCTAATCATATCTGCCTCTAAAATGTTTTGATTTTAAGTGTATCAATAAATCACTTGTAGGCGAATGTAAGCGATTTAAGTCCAAAAAACATGTAATTTTTTGCTTGTTTAGGAACAAACGAAATAATGTCACTTTAGTCAACATCCTTAATATGGCACCTGTTGTGGTTTAGGCTATATTTCTACAAAACTGTCCATTGTCCCAGATTTAACGGCAAAAATAAATGTATTTAAATGAAAGTGGTAAGAGATTGACGCCTTCTATTTTCAGAAAATGAGTTATCACAGGTAAAGGTTTTGAGGGACGTGCGTTGGTCCTCTCTGCCAGCACCACCAAGTGGTAAGACGTAGTGGGAGCGCATGCTAAACTTCCAAAACTCAGCATATTCCTTAAATTACGATTGCGTGTTTATAATCATCAGGGGTAATTCACAACTCACCTGGTTTTCATATAGACAGACAGAATCTAACTGAAAAAATGAGTTTTGTTGTTTTTCAGAGTGTGAACAAACGATTAATCGATAGCATTTAAGATTCATGAAACGCATTTGTGTTATTATACAGTAGTGCTGCACCTTACCGAGTGAGGTGCCCAACTTCCGTTCATCTAGCAGGGAACGAAGCTGCGAGTCTTGTCCAGTGAAGTGTCAGAATTATCAGAAAAATAAAATGGTAGGGATGGTAAATAAAATCCTGGTCCGTCTTCAGTCAACACAGCTCCCGTTAAGTCCTCCTACTCTGTCTGTACAGACACTGCGCTCGCCCGTCCCTGACTCAGCTGAAGTCTGCGGAGCCGTGTATGTCTGCCCCACACCGAATCGTAATGTTTCCCAGTGACTGCTCCGCACAAGGTCTGAAATCGGACACCCGCACTGTCGCGCTGTGCCGCAGACAATGCCTCTATACTCTGGGTGACGCGCGTTTGAAAAACCAGTGCGAGGTCAGGAACTTTCTCACAACTCAGCCACTTAATTGAACCAGAGTCTGGCGATGTTGACGAGATTTGTCAAAACGCTCCACTCAAATCCCGCGCAGCGCCTTTGCAGGGTGATGACTGCGGAGTGCACCCCCACTTTGTGCGTCCACACCGCTCGCAAGGAGAAACGTGGCAGCGACGCACATCTGCCCTGCAGGTGGAGTGTTGCATTGGAACTCCAGTAGGGTTTCTGTCAACACTGAACATTTAAAGAAGCAGACGTGAAAATAGTCTGTCTTCATTCAATGCCAAATGAAACTATTGTCAAACTACGTCTCTATGTTTGTGTATAGGTATATATACAGCAGACCATTGCGCGCGCGCACGTGTCTGTGTGCTCGTGCGCGCGCATTTGTTCATTTGTATGGTGACGTGCAGAATTCAATTACAGGTTTATCTTCCTTTAAATGGACACAGCTTGCTGTCAGTCTCCAAAAGCCCCAGCAGTAACACTTTGTAAGGGGAATGGACAAGGCATGTGCATTCGCTGTATTTCTGACACGTATACCTATATTTAGTAAAGTCAACAAAGGACTGTTAATAGCCTACTCCTTTGCTTGTCAAGAACCTGTCCGTCTAAATTTCACCGTCTCTGTAGGCTGCCCACAGCTAATTAATTAAACTGATTTGAATATATTTTCAATCAGTTGAATTATTAATGTAAATGCAACTGCCTGCCCACACAATGAGTGGATGTGCGGGGTATTTGGGGGAGGGTGTGGGGTGAATCTGAGATTTACATTTGAAATGGCCACCATAATACTCTCTCAACGCGGATCTAGGAAATGTGTGGGTAACGTTTTTCTATTTTCTTTCCACACAGAACTACGCTCTGCCTTAAATAGTCCCATATCACAACTGCTTTGACAAGGACAATGACAGTTCTTGCAGACAGACGGTTCACAGCCATTATCTAGAAAAGCACAAATGTTATAGATCATATTTTATTAAATATGATCTATAACATAAAATACTTTATTTTACAACAAGTGTTAAAGTTGAGATTTGTACAATCTTATTACCTTTACATACAGTATAGGCCTACAGTACTTTGTTTACTAAACTTTACACCACTTTATCTATGTATTAAAGGTTAGCTTTTGTTCTACAGCCAATGCATTTTACATTTACAGTTTGGTCATTTAACAGAGCAGTTCTCAAACCTTTGCACCCACCACATCCATCAAAAGTTGAGCCGCCCATGACTAGATTAAATAATAGTATTAAACCTAGAAGAGAACCACCGGTTCAGCAGCTGCTGTCCAAAGCGGCTTAGAAGCATTTAGGAGCATACAGTAATCACACCTTGCTGAAGGATATACTCACTCAATAGGCACAAACGTGTGTTCCCAGACCATAGCCTCTGCTGCTGCTGCTGCTGCATGTGTTTTGTGGCTTCAGTCTCAGGTGTGGGTTCAAGGAGTTTTTCTACCTCATCTAAAAATGAAAGTGTCATTACCAGCAGTCTGAAACAAGCCATCTGCAAGTGATGGATGACGCTGATGCATTATATTGTGATGGGTGGCCATGGGGGTGGACATTCACCTGCACCGACTGTGTTAGTCTTTCCTCAATTTAACCAGTGACTGGCATCGCTGGGTTTTGAAGTCAAAGTAATGAAGTGTGGTTGCCAGGCAACCAACGGAATGACTCCAGTAAAGTGGGATCTCCCATTCCTGACCTGGCCGAGATGCTAAGGCTCACAGCAGGGAAAGGGCTGCTTATGTGACTGTTTGTTGCTGCTTCGGACTGGGGCACATGCACATCTGTGTCATCTCTCGTGCTATTAACACTCATATTTTCACGTGTGATTGCCTTTATGCGCCTCCATAACACACGTCATCAACATAGATGCTTGCAATCATAGACCATTCATCTGAAGCAAAACACACTGTGAGGCAAAGGGGGGCACGTTATGAATATATTCACGTGCGTCACATTCCTCTGATGGCATGCATGCCAAGGTGAGAGAGAAGGAGAGGGGTAGCTGTGCGCCAAGGCAATAGTTTGGTGCCAAACCTCATTTTACCACAGCAGAGTCCCCAAATCCCTCTCTCTGTCGAAGAAGCCATCTGTCATGCGGTGCGTCTGCTATTCTGCAGGGCCCCAGGTCAGCTTAAACTTTTTCAGAGATAGCCAGCATCAGTAACTACACAGAGTGCACACTTCAACACTACAGGAGTCATGTGGTACACATAATATGGCTTTATAGTATATTCTGTATTATTCATGTTATTATTTGTATAATCTTTTGTATTATTCGTATTCATTTAAGTATATAATTTTACAATATTATTCAGTCAATCATAATAATCGTTGTAATGATTATAATACCGGGACAATGTGGTCACAAAGGGAAACGTGCATCTCAAAGTTCTATCGTATTGTTGACCTTGCATAGTTCTCCCCATCGTCCCTATCCCAGGATGGAGACGATTTGTCAGAACCAGACAGAGACCTTGAAAGTAACAACAGACAGAGACCTTGAAAGTAACAACAGACAGAGACCTTGAAAGTAACAC